>JAVJIF010023723.1:0-69274 GCA_038442645.1 Agave tequilana
TGTAGATCCGGGCACCTGACAGCAGGCCGGTGATAGCATCTCCTCCCCGGCGCGCCTCGGCAGCCCCTAGGTGAGTGTTTCTCTCTCCTTCTCTCTTTATTCATTAAGTGATCATATATGTGTTGTATATGTGATGTATCGTTTGTCGTGTTATATGATTTTATGTGGAGATCTATAAGTAGTATGGATGCGGATCGTCATCCCCATGATTTTACATGATGAATGCCTAGAGATATGACATACATATTTGTGTATCTATGATGTTGGAATCCATTGTTTACCATATGAATGCTTAGATTATTAGTGTGGTCATGTATGTTGGAGAGTATGATAGTATTGGAGAGTAGATGGGAAGAAGAGTGGTGTATCTCAGATTTTTAGTGCCCAAGCAGAGGCAGATTAGTCGACTTATCCATGTTTATAGTCGACTAACACCCTTGTTAGTCGACTACCCCAGACCCTAGTCGACTAGTATAGCTTCCAGAATATATGTGACTCTCTGTATCTCTCTGCTGGTCGACTTGGCATATTTAATAGTCGACTAGCAGTTGGAGTAGTCGACTACCCCCTTAGCCCTAGTCGACTAATAAGTTGACCTGTAGCTGTGTATCTGTCTGTATCCCTGTGTAGTCGACTATCCATTCCTGTGTAGTCGACTTGGCCTTGGTATAGTCGACTTGGCCGACTTGATTAGTCGACTATACCTTCCTCTAGTCGACTTGTATATAACCCTAGTCGACTAATACCTGTCTGTCAGCTGTGTATGGTATCTTGATGGATTGTGGACTTCACCCATGAGTTGTGTAATGGATATAGATGATGTATATGATATCGGGATAGATAATGGATGAAATGACTTGACTTATCATGATAGAACTTAGATGCATGTAAATGATATGTATTGCCGAGTGTTGGAACATAATGATTGATCATTATAGGAGTGGTGATTGTGAAGACTTGAGAAACAGATTAGATTGTTAGAGTGAGAGAGCTGTGCCTGATTATTGATATATGTTGGAACAACAATCATTGTATCAGATTACTTGATGTGTATTGGTACTCGATGATCAAGTGACTATTGAAATTATGAGTTGGTTGCAATGACTTTGGACTGATCTGGGACTTATGTAATTTACATTGAATATAGACTCAGTATTTAGATATGACTATTTTAGTTGAGTGGTGATTTGATTGATTAAATAGGAGGTTCTTAATTAAGAGATGAAATCTTGGACTGGTCAAATAGACTCAATTAGGTTGGAGTTGACTTGGGGTTGAGAAATAGATGTTGATTGGTTGACCTGACCATGTGGATTTTAGAGATATATATATATTGGATATGTTATTTGATTTTGAGATCCTGTGATTGACCTTGATAGAGTGAGAGCGTGTGATAACCTTATTCTTTTGAAATATAAGGATTTGATTATGTGTATCAGGACATGTGGTATTTTAGTTATTGGGATTTGAATATATCGGTGACTCAGAGAAGATATATATCGATGACTTGAGGATCATAGTAGATTGATAGGGAGAGATTGATTATTGATATATTGAGACGGTGGTTTATTGTACCAGATTAGTAATACAAATTGATAATTGATGTTCACAATGATTGTATAGAGACTATTGGTTGATAGATTAGTTACTATTGTGTTTTAGTGCAGATGGATGTGAGATATTGACCGGTTCTAGATTAGACTGTCTATTGAACAGTATCTGGATTCATTATTGTATAAATTCATGTTATTAAAAGTTACTGGGAAAATATTGTTAGACCGTAACACTTTCATTGTTCTATTGTTCTACCGTTTACACGGTATTATTGTTCACATTGTTATTGTTACATTGATATTGTTATTGTCACCGTATGGTCCCAGTAATTGAAATGACATGGATATTAATTGTTATAAATGATAATGTAAATTGACAACGTACACCGGGATTGGGAAATTGATGGAGGAGACAACGTCAGTATTTGGGTGGACCTAGGATACAGGTTGCGCAGCCGAGATACGGTTCCACTGCAGGGTTCCGGGGGATGACTGACATCCCGTATTGTTCATATTGTCATTGTTATTGACACATTGTTATTGTTATTGTTATTGAATACCTAGCGGTAGGACCTGATTCAGCGCCAGGTGATTGGGCCGTGGTTCGGGTATGTACGGAACCCACCTAAAGCATGGACAATGTCTCTTCCATTGATTTCAATAATTTAGGACCCTGATTGACACGTGTAGTAAGCGTAGTATGGGATGCGTCTACTACAGGTGATAATTGGTGTTCGCTAACATAATAAATGATAATGAACTGTTAATATATTGTGACTGACCACAATCACCTGATTGTACATTTATACCACTGTGATAGACACAAGATTGTAACCAGGACCAGATTTATGACCAAACTTGGATACCAACCTAGTGACATGTGATAGGTTACACATCTTGACGTCTGCTGTTTGTTACAGTAGTTTTACTTGTTTTGTACCTGTACTCTTACTCTGGTTATTATTATTCAGCTGTTTATTTATCATGTTATTTTGTGTTGCAGTTATTTTTGTTATTGTTCTATGCACTGTTTACATGCACGAGCTGTTCCCTTTACACACACACTCACCATGGTCGCGTTCTGACGACCCTGGATTTGCACGTCCAGATATTGGACGCTTTGTTCTATTGTGCAGGAGTTCGATGAGACGGTACATATTGCGAGGAGCTTGGGTCCTCTCCTTTTTATTCTGGTATTCTTGCATTTTCTTATTCCTGCTATTATTCTTTGATTCCTGTATATCACACTTAGCTTCTATTTCATTCCTTACTTCATTTGCTATCATGTGTAGTCTTATATGTATTATTGCAGTGATCGATGATTATTTTAGTTTAAATTTATAGCTTGTTCAGGTTAATTTAGGCTTAGCGTGTATACGTGGGGTATTTTCCTTGCGTATATACGTCGCCAACTATCGTCGCGATTCCGTTTCCGCGTATTTTGGGAAGCGGGGCGTGACAGGGTTTTTTGGTATCAGAGCCTAGGTTTTCGACTTGCGATATGAAAATTTGACTTTTGTTTCGCAAGATAGACCTAGCTCATACCGGAAACTTGAAAACAAGCTATAGATTTACTGCAATATACATATACTATCCATTATGATATTCAGTCCATTTGGAATTGACCGTCCCTCCTTTTAAAATCCTTATCTTTGATCTTTGATATCCCTGATTTCTACTCTTCTTCTAGAGTGATTTTGACCTTCTTCTTGATTTCAAGTTCATCTTGATTCTTTTTCCCTGATTTGTCTCCAGAGTTTAATCACTTCTTGCTGAAGCTGGTAGCAGAGATCAGAGCGCGCAGCGGACTCGTAGTGTCCCAATGAGGAGCGGCGTGAAGCTTATTTGTTTCCTCTTTTGATTGTGAATTATTTTTTACCATTCCCTACTTTATTTGAATTTCGAGGACGAAATTTTTATTAAGGTGGGTAGAATGTAATACCCATAATTAGTAATACTGTATTTTTATTTTCCTGAAGTATTTATTTTAATTTACAAATTATTTTTATCAACTTAATTTATAATTTTCTTGCCAGTGATTATTATTAATATTATTAGTGTTGCTACTGTTACTGTTAATTATTATTATTATTATTATTATCTTGTAATGTTGTTGGTATTATTAAGGTTATTAATTTGGTTAAGTAATGTTACTACTAATGTTGGATTATTATTTTGTAGAGGTGCATTCCTCATCTCTTGATTTCCATTCATGTCTCACTCCTTAATTCTACCCATTAGCAAACCCAAATATCCAACCCCTATTAGACCCATTAACCCGGATTGGATCCTATACCCTTTATCCTATTACATAATAGATCCAATACCCATTGGTGATCCTATACCCTTATCATATTACCCTCAACCCATTAGATCCATAACCCAACACCCATTTATCTATTTGGACTCAAACCCTCAACCCGTTAGCATACCCGCAACCCGAAACCTATCTCAACAACCCAAATCCTATCATATCTAAATCCTAACTAATCCCCTCAAAAATCTCCATCTCCAACTTCAGCCGCACCCCCTCTCTCCTCTCTCCATCTGCGGCAGCCAGCAGGGCCGAGCCCCTCCATGACAGCCCCTCCCCATCTCCTGGCCGGCAACAACAGCTGCGCACCAGCCCCAACCTTGGCCGCAGATCCCACAACAGCGCAAGGATCCCCTCCCCCTGGCAGGCTGCGCAACCAGCAGCCCAGCTCCAGCAACAGCAGCAGCAGGGAAGGAGACGACAGCAACTCCAGCAGCATGTCCACAACAGCGATACGGCAACCACCACAGCAGCGACGACAGCCCCAGATCCGTTGACATCCCCTTGGCAGCGTCCAACGGCGAAGACAACCGCAATAGCAGCAGCAGCAGGCCGGTTTTGGCCACTCCTTCACGGCAGCAACAAATCCAGTCCAGCCGTGAGTTTTCCCTCCATGCCGTGTGCCGCACAACGTCCCCTGCAACTCCAGCAACAACAGCAATGGCAGCCTCTTCATTTGGCCGTGCACCTCTTCAGCGCAGCAGCCCAGCCGGATCCCTCTCCACTCCAGATCTGTAGCAGCAACAGCAATTCCAGCAGCTGTAGATCCGGGCACCTGACAGCAGGCCGGTGACAGCATCTCCTCCCCGGCGCGCCTCGGCAGCCCCTAGGTGAGTGTTTCTCTCTCCTTCTCTCTTTATTCATTAAGTGATCATATATGTGTTGTATATGTGATGTATCGTTTGTCGTGTTATATGATTTTATGTGGAGATCTATAAGTATGGATGCGGATCGTCATCCCCATGATTTTTACATGATGAATGCCTAGAGATATGACATACATATTTGTGTATCTATGATGTTGGAATCCATTGTTTACCATATGAATGCTTAGATTATTAGTGTGGTCATGTATGTTGGAGAGTATGATAGTATTGGAGAGTAGATGGGAAGAAGAGTGGTGTATCTCAGATTTTTAGTGCCCAAGCAGAGGCAGATTAGTCGACTTATCCATGTTTATAGTCGACTAACACCCTTGTTAGTCGACTAACCCCAGACCCTAGTCGACTAGTATAGCTTCCAGAATATATGTGACTCTTTGTATCTCTCTGCTGGTCGACTTGGCATATTTAATAGTCGACTAGCAGTTGGAGTAGTCGACTACCCCCTTAGCCCTAGTCGACTAATAAGTTGACCTGTAGCTGTGTATCTCTCTGTATCCCTGTGTAGTCGACTATCCATTCCTATGTAGTCGACTTGGCCTTGGTATAGTCGACTTGGCCCACTTGATTAGTTGACTATACCTTCCTCTAGTCGACTTGTATATAGCCCTAGTCGACTAATACCTGTCTGTCAGCTGTGTATGGTTTCTTGATGGATTGTGGACTTCACCCATGAGTTGTGTAATGGATATAGATGATGTATATGATATCGAGGGATAGATAATAGATGAAATGACTTGACTTATCATGATAGAACTTAGATGCATGTAAATGATATGCATTGCCGAGTGTTGGAACATAATGATTGATCATTATAGGAGTGGTGATTGTGAAGACTTGAGAAACAGATTATAGATTGTTAGAGTGAGAGAGCTGTGCCTGATTATTGATATATGTTGGAACAACAATCATTGTATCAGATTACTTGATGTGTATTGGTACTCGATGATCAAGTGACTATTGAAATTATGAGTTGGTTGCAATGACTTTGGACTGATCTGGGACTTATGTAATTTACATTGAATATAGACTCAGTATTTAGATATGACTGTTTTAGTTGGGTGGTGATTTGATTGATTAAATAGGAGGTTCTTAATTAAGAGATGAAATCTTGGACTGGTCAAATAGACTCAATTAGGTTGGAGTTGACTTGGGGTTGAGAAATAGATGTTGATTGGGTTGACCTGACCATGTGGATTTTAGAGATATATATATTGGATATGTTATTTGATTTTGAGATCCTGTGATTGACCTTGATAGAGTGAGAGCGTGTGATAACCTTATTCTTTTGAAATATAAAGATTTGATTATGTGTATCAGGACATGTGGTATTTTAGTTATTGGGATTTGAATATATCGGTGACTCAGAGAAGATATATATCGATGACTTGAGGATCATAGTAGATTGATAGGGAGAGATTGATTATTGATATATTGAGACGGTGGTTTATTGTACCAGATTAGTAATACGAATTGATAATTGATGTTCACAATGATTGTATAGAGACTATTGGTTGATAAATTAGTTACTATTGTGTTTTAGTGCAGATGGATGTGAGATATTGACCGATTCTAGATTAGACTGTCTATTGAACAGTATCTGGATTCATTATTGTATAAATTCATGTTATTGAAAGTTACTGGGAAAATATTGTTAGACCGTAACACTTTTATTGTTCTATTGTTCTACCGTTTACACGGTATTATTGTTCACATTGTTATTGTTACATTGATATTGTTATTGTCACCGTATGGTCCCAGTAATTGAAATGACATGGATATTAATTGTTATAAATGATAATGTAAATTGACAACGTACACCGGGATTGGGGAAATTGATGGAGGAGACAACGTCTGTATTTTGGGTGGACCTAGGATACAGGTTGCGCAGCCGAGATACGGTTCCACTGCAGGGTTCCGGGGGATGACTGACATCCCGTATTGTTCATATTTTCATTGTTATTGACACATTGTTATTGTTATTGTTTTTGACTACCTAGCGGTAGGACCTGGTTCAGCGCCAGGTGATTGGGCCGTGGTTCCGGGTATGTACGGAACCCACCTAAAGCATGGACAATGTCTCTTCCATTGATTTCAATAACTTAGGACCCTGATTGACACGTGTAGTAAGCGTAGTATGGGATGCGTCTACTACAGGTGGCAATTGGTGTTCGCTAACATAATAAATGATAATGAACTGTTAATATATTGTGACTGACCACAATCACCTGATTGTACATTTATACCACTGTGATAGACACATGATTGTAACCAGGACCAGATTTATGACCAGACTTGGATACCAACCTAGTAACATGTGATAGGTTACACATCTTGACATCTGCTGTTTGTTACAGTAGTTTTACTTGTTTTGTACCTGTACTCTTACTCTGGTTATTATTATTCAGCTGTTTATTTATCATGTTATTTTGTGTTGCAGTTATTTTTTTTATTGTTCTATGCACTGTTTACATGCACGAGCTGTTCCCTTTACACACACACTCACCATGGTCGCGTTCTGACGACCCTGGATTTGCACGTCCAGATATTGGACGCTTTGTTCTATTGTGCAGGAGTTCGATGAGACGGTACATATTGCGAGGAGCTTGGGTCCTCTCCTTTTTATTCTGGTATTCTTGCATTTTCTTATTCCTGCTAATATTCTTTGATTCCTGTATATCACACTTAGCTTCTATTTCATTCCTTACTTCATTTGCTATCATGTGTAGTCTTATATGTATTATTGCAGTGATCGATGATTATTATAGTTTAAATTTATAGCTTGTTCAGGTTAATTTAGGCTTAGCGTGTATACGTGGGTATTTTCCTTGCGTATATACGTTGCCGACTCTCGTCGCGATTCCGTTTCCGCGTATTTTGGGAAGCGGCGTGACAACCTGATAGAACAACATCATGATGATCTTCACCAATGTTCATTATGCAATTAAAGAAAATCTAGACGACAACAAGAACACCACAAGTCAAAACTACCTTGATAAGAAACGAAAATAGAGTGGTATTTTAATGTATTATCAACAGAAATTTCTGTAAGAAATGCCACATATGTGGACAGAGAAAGAAAAGAAGGTAAACCTGCAAAGTCACCCTTCTTTCCTCTTTGCGTTGAGCCACAGCAACATACAAGGGTTTCCTTCCAATTATTTTCTCATTCATTTCCCTCATCTGAACAGCAACAAACGTTTAAAAACCTCAGCTCACTAGGATGGTATTGAACACAATAAATTATCATATCACTTGACAAGTCCCAATAGTCAACTTACAGCTTGGTTAGCTTCCTCAGGACTAGAAAATGCCACAAAACCATAACCCTTGCTCTGCCCCAGAGAATCAACCATAACCTGAATAGATAGCATGAAGAGCACGAGATCTGTTCATTAATTTCTACAACCAAAAGACAATGACCAGAATGTGAATGTTAGTATACCTTGCAGGAAGTAATGGTACCAAACATAGAAAACAAATCTCGGAGTTTCTCATCATCATAGGTGTCTTCAAGGTTTTTCAAATACAAATTAGCTCCCTGCAGTTTTTGTAGTCTTTCACTTCTCTCCTGTTCATATCTTGACTTCAATTCTGCCTCCCTTTCTGCTTTCTTTTGTGCCCTTCCAACATACAACACCTTCTCGTTATAAACTTTGCCATTAAATTTCTCAACTGCAGCTGCAGCATCGTCATGATTATTAAAATTTACAAAACCAAAGCCCCTTGAATTTCCATTTTCATCTTTCATGACAACTGCACTATTGATAGGACCACATTTTTTGAACATTTCAATCAGGTTCTCCTTCGTAATTGTTTCCAACAAGTTATTTATATACAGATTTGTGAATTTCGGAGATCCATTTAGGCGATCTCTTTCTTGCCGACGATAAAAAAGACCAACACATACTTTTCTGCCGTTAAACAACATACCATTAAGCTGTGATATAGCTTTTTGAGCTGATTCTTCATGCTCATACTGTACAAAAGCATATCCTTTTGATTGACCGCTGCTATCAGTAGCCACCTTACAAGAAAGCACGGTGCCAAAGACGGAAAAAGTTTCATGCAATTGCTTGTTATCAATTGTTGAGTCAAGATTTTTTATAAATATATTACCATAACCACTTTTCCGCATGCCAGGATCTCTGTTTGAAAACATGATCTTGATGGGCTTCTTATTAATGGTGGTTAAGTGCCATCTCCTCGGTTAAGCTAACAACCAATATCCATTTTAATTTGCATCCATCCATGTTCCTTTAGGCCTTCCTATAGTCCTCATTGCTCCATTAACCATGATTCTGTAACTGCTAATCAGTGCACTAATAGGTCTCCATTGCATATGCCTAAACTATCACAATTGGTTCTGTTAAAAGTAAAGGGGAAAAGGGCATAGTTTCCACAGTTTAATTGCAAACATGAGAAGGGTTTGAAGCATGTATTTACACATTTATCTAGGCTTGCCATTTGGATCCATCTAAATTAGCATATAACAATTCTGAAATGAAATTAGTAGTAATACAGTTCTGAAACGAAATGAATAATATTTGCAGAAATTTAGATTATTGTGGAAACCATGAAGTAGTTTCCTTATTTTTTTATGCTGAACCTACTGTACTTACATCTTATATTAAATTTAGGTTTGTGGATAAATGTATACTAATCCATTCATATGATCATTGACAAAAAAAGTAAGATAGACATATATCAACAATTCATGTGATAACTGACAAGAAAATTATGTAAATCTTCTATGTAAAAATTCTTTTTATTTTTGTTTTTATATTTTGAAGAAAAAAAGCCTGAACTTACAGTATTTACTTATTCTTTGTGAAAGTATAAGAAACCCATTTTTCCAGCAGGGTAGGATTTTAACTCAGACGTCTTTTTCTTTGATTTTCTTAGTGGGTTTTAGTATTATTATTTGGGTCTTTTTATTTTCTTCTTCATCATCTTTTCAGGACAAAATTAAACCTATAATTGCATAAAAAGTTGTATGTTCCTCTCTTTAGATACCTATTACCTATTTCATCACTCACAAAATCTTATTTCGCTCACTAAAACTGAAAAATCAAGAACATTATTCCTAAAAGTCCATCAGCATTACAAATAACACAAAAAAGGGAGAAATAAATTGAATAATTAATCACAAAGTTCCAATTTCTTTACCACCTCAGTTTGTATAAAGCATAAAAACTGCTCTTCCCCTTTTAAATACCCATTGCTACGCCAAAAGAAAAACCAAAACACTAAAGAACTCCATTGACATGACATAAAAAAGTAAGACATAAGAAACTATGTTTTTTTCCCCTTCAGAAGAGTAGGATTTTAACTTAGAGGTCTTTTTCTCTGATTTTTTTTTTCATGGTTTTTAATATTATTATTTGGCATTTCTTGTTTTCTTCTTCTTCATCTTTTTAGGACGAAGTTAGAGATATAATTACATAAAAAGTTGCATTTTCCTCTCTTTGGATACCTATTACGTATTTCATCACTCAGAAAATCTTATTTCGCTCACTAAAACTGAAAAATCAAGAATATTACTCCTAAAAATCCATCAGCATTAAAAATAAACAAAAAGGGGGAATAAATTGAATAATTAATCACAAAGTTCCAATTTCTGTATGATGGGGACATCTCTCCAGGATTGCGATTCTACACCAGGAGGCGTCGTCGCACACTTTCAGTTTGGTTCGATTAGGGCTGGGAAATTCAAGCTCGTTCTAGTTATTTTTTCCCTTTTATTTTTATTGTAATTTTTATTTATTTGGTAGTTTTCTTTTAGTCCCATATCGGTTGTAATGGGATCTTTCCGTTGATGTAGGCCTATTTAAGGCCAAGACTGGTATTGTTACTGATAGTTTTGGAATGAATGAAAATTGCTTTTAAACTTTGTAGCCTGTGTGCTTTGGGTGAGAAACCCTAGGGAGAGAATCCCGCCTGATTCCCCATCATCTTGGTATCAGAGCTTAAATTCCTGAATTCTTCCAAAACAAAAATCCACAACAAAATTTCTCGTCCCAAGAAAAAAAAATTAAAATCCTACTTTTTCTCTTCTCCTTTTCTGAGAGCCGCCATCAAAAAAAAAGGGAAGGAAAATCAAAACCTACTTCTCCTTTTCTTTTCCCTGCATCCAAGCGACGGCCGAGGCCCTTGATCAAAGCGATGACCGAGGCCCTTGCATCAAAACCTACTTTTTTTTTTTCTCTTTTCTTTGCTGAAAGTCTTCGTTCGCGATCAAAGCCACGGAGGCGACCTAGGGTTCCCTCCTCTCTTCCTCTTCGACTCTAATCGCGTTGTCGACCAGATCTGAGCATCAAGCTCCGTCGTCCTCATCCCGGTCTCACCCTCGTCATCAGATCACCATCGAATAGCTCTCCCCGAGTCACCCTCGTCATTAGATCACTGTCAAGCTCTCCCCAACTCCATCAACGATGCCGCCGCCGATCAGTCCAGCAACGCCGAATTCCCCCCTCCGGCAACTCCTTCGGGCACGCTCCGCCTCCACGCCGGACTTCCACCGACTTCGAGATCTCCAATCGACGCTCTGATCCTCGTCATCTCACCTCCGACGAAGAGACTCCTCCGCCAACTACCCCTGCTGCCCAGATCATCATCACCCTCTTCGACAGAGATCTCGACGACTTCATCCCACTGAAACGCTCCCGTGAGCACTCGCCCGATCCTGTTCCACACGTCGTTCACTTCCAACAAGGCCACCGCCGACTCCTTCCCTATCGACAAGATCCACATCTTCATCAACGCCCAGATCGACACCCAGATCTCCGTTATCCGAGACAACGCGATCTCTGCCGCCTCACCAAATTTGAGGTCCAACGACATCATCTACATCCTTCCTGCGTCGCACTTCGAAATTAGAGAACGGATCCAAATCAGGTCTGCTTCTTCGTGTTCACCAACGAACACAACGAGACCACGAACCGTCTTCATCTTCGACTGCATCTTCGACATCAACTCACATCCGACGCACTGAATTGGGAGTTTTGATTTGGGATCAAGTCCAATTGATTTGGATTCCTTTCACAAAGTCACCGCTTCAATTGACCTGAGCTCTTCCCACCAGAGCTTTCCCTCGTCCTCATCTCAACTTCAAAGTTGAGCAGAGAGGCCTTAAGGCTGTATTTGAATTGGTGGAGTTAGCACGACAGATCCGCGAGCTACAGTCCGAAGCCTGAAGCACTTTCACGCTAGGGCGTTTTCGAGTGACCAGGGTCCAATTGGGACTCTTTTTCGACTATCCAGGTAATCTTTATTCAGGTATAAATTCCTTTGAATTAAAATTTTGGATACCACTTTGATTCTGTCATTATACTTTCATCAATTATCTGTCATCCACATATAGTGAGTGTGTGTATCTGCTTAGCCCTAATTTGCGATATCTTAATATTAATTTAGGGACTGCTGATACATTGTGGATCTCAACAGTTGCATAGAATTATATTTTACAAAATATTGAGATCTAAATTGCAAATTCTTTTTACAACACAGTCTCTATTTTACACTCTTGAGCTTGCTAGCAGATTCATTCGCCTTATTGTGCGCTTTACTTTACTGAATCGTTGCTGATCCTCCGCATCTTCTGCATCATCCTGCACGATTGCATTAGAGTTTGTTAGTGGCATATAGAAATTAATAGGTTGCATTCATTATCATATATATATATATAAATATATATCATCATAAATTTAGCATTTAGGTTAAAAAAAAGAAAAGAAAAGTAACTGTGCATGCGTACTCGTAGTGGTAAAGTCTACAACCCAGTAGAACCCATTACAGATATGGATCCCAATGCGTCTTCGTCTGGTATCACCTCACCAACAGATTACATGACTCTTGAAATTCTCAAAACTCTTAAGGAAATTAAGGCCCAAATGAACACTCTAGGTCAGAGAATGGATAGGTTAGAATTGGAACGTCATGATGGCTCTCGTAATGAAGAGCGTCAACTTAAAAATCGTCGAGAGGAGAGAATAAACAGGAATTATAATCGATACGATGAGGATGAACGGTACTTGAAAAACATCAAAGTGGACGTATCGAATTTTGACGGCCGCTTAGACCCACAATATTACCTTGATTGGGTAATGAGTTTAGAGCGTTATTTCAAGTGGTACGAGATGTCCCAAGAGCGGCGAGTCTGTTTCGCTGCCATGAAACTGGTAGGACAAGCGGGACAATATTGGTCTAATGTTGAAAGACTGATAGCCCTCAAGAGGCAAGAACCGATCCGGATTTGGGATGAGATGAAGGCTAAGTTAAGCCAGAAATATCTCCCCATTACTTTTCAGGATCAACTTTTAGACAAATGGAGCAGGCTAACACAAGGGACTCGCTCTGCTACGGAATACATTGAGAAATTTGATGAGTTCTTAACCCGGTGCAGCGAGTTCGTCGATGAATCCCCAACAGTAACCCTCTCTAGGTTCAGGTCTGGCCTTCGTGATGACCTCCGTAGGGAACTCTTTGCAAGGGGTATTAGTGATTTAGAACACGCCTATCAGATAGTTCGGGACTTAGATGCGTCTCGAGGAACTTACTATCAACGAGGTTCAGATTACAAGAACCAAGGCACTAGAGCCACCTCTGGACAGTCCCAGCTCAAACCTAATCCTAACAGTTCGGTCCCAATGGGAGATCTCAAGGGTAAAGGCCCAGTTGAAAGCGTGCCACGAACCAACCCCCGCACCCAATGTTTTAAGTGTCAAGGATATGGGCACGTAGAAAAGTTTTACCCAAGCAAATCCAGAACCCTCTTTCTGGATGATCAATCAGATGAGGTGCAGGACGAACCTCAAAAGGAAGTTGTATTCGTAGGAAATGCGAGCAGTGATTCTGAGAATGACTTGAAACAAGAGGAAGTTCTTAGTTCTATCAGGCATGTTGCTGTCATTCGATGTACCCTCGCTCAACCTAAAGATATGGTTGACTGGCGTAGAACCTCAATCTTCCATACATGGATAAAGATTGGTGAAAAAAATTGTAAAATCATTGTCGATAGTGGAAGCTGTATAAATGCTCTGTCATTTAGTTTGATTTCAAAGATAGGATTGAAGACGGTCCCTCACCCTAACCCATACAAAGTTACATGGATTAACACAGCATCGATGGAGGTGAACGAACGATGTCTTGTACCTGTACAATTTGCCGCCTATAAGGACAAAATTTGGTGTGATGTAATAACTATGGATGCAGGACATGTGATTCTTGGTCGGCCTTGGTTATTTGACATGGATGTAACTTTGTGGGGAAAGTCCAACACTTGTACTTTCAACTACGAAGGGCAACGGATCAAACTAATTTCGAGTCAACCCAGATCCAAACAAGAAAAAAAACCTGTGGACACGAGAAAAGAGAAGAATCTCAACTTAATTAGCCCTAAAGAAATTGAACAAGAAGTGATTAGTGGGGCACAAGTCATCGCTTTGGTTGCTCGAGAAGTAGCGAAAGAATATCATGAAACGATTCTTCCTGAAGTGGCTCCTATTATCACAAAGTTTGCTGACGTATTTCCTAACGACCTCCCTGTGCAACTGCCACTAATGCGGGACATTCAACATGCCATTGATCTAGTTCCGGGAGCCACTCTACCCAACTTGCCGCACTATCGAATGAACCTAATGGAACATGCCGAATTACAGAGGCAAGTTGAAGAGTTGTTGAGCAGAGGGTTCATACGAGAAAGTTTGAGCCCTTGCGCGGTCCCTGCACTATTGACGCCGAAGAAAAATGGGACATGGCGTATGTGTGTGGATAGCCGTGCTATCAATAAAATAACGATAAAATATCGTTTTCCAATCCCCAGGTTGGATGATATGCTTGACATGATGACCAGTGCTACTATCTTTTCAAAATAGATTTGAAGAGTAGTTATCATCAAATTCGTATTCGCTCGGGAGATGAATGGAAAACAGCCTTTAAAACGAAGGATGGGCTGTATGAGTGGATGGTCATGCCTTTCGGCTTGTCTAATGCTCCAAGCACTTTTATGAGAGTGATGACACAAGTATTGCGACCCTTTATCGAAAAGTTTGTAGTCGTATATTTTGATGACATCCTCATTTATAGCAAATCAACGGAGCAACATTTGGACCACCTCACGCAAGTCTGTGTAGTTTTGAGAAAGGAAAGTTTATATGTCAACCCTAAGAAATGTACCTTTCTTACCGACCAAGTCATTTTCCTAGGAGTGGTTGTTTCTTCACAAGGTGTCTCCGCAGATCCCGATAAAATTAAAGCTATCGTGAAATGACCAGAACCATGCAATATTCGAGAAGTGAGGAGTTTTCATGGGTTAGCCACTTTCTACAGACGCTTTATTCGAAACTTTAGTACGATCATGGCCCCAATTACCGATTGCTTAAAAGGGAGGACTTCGAATGGACTAGAGCTGCTGCCAAGGCGTTTCAGGAAATCAAAGAGAGAATGACAGAAGCTCCTGTTATGAGGCTCCCAGATTTCACGAAAGTTTTTGAAATTACTTGTGATGCCTCAGGCGTTGGGATAAGTGGTGTTTTGAGTCAAGAAAAGCATCCAGTTGCCTATTTTAGCGAAAAGTTAAATGATGCTAAGCAACGGTACTCTATCTACGATAAGGAGTTCTATGCGATAGTGCAAGCTCTGCGTTATTGGCGCCATTACTTGTTACCGCAATAATTCGTCATTTATTCAGACCATGAAGCCCTTAAGTATCTCAACTCTCAAAAGAAGTTGAATTCGAGACATGGTAGGTGGATAGAATTCCTTCAAGATTACACCTACGTCCTCAAACATAAGGCCGGGGTGGAAAATAGGGTCGCTGATGCTATTAGCCGTCGTCGCGCTTTACTTTCTGTCATGAGTACGGAAGTGGTTGGTTTCGAGAAGATCAAAGACACTTATGAGTCCTGTCTTGATTTTGGAAATATATACACTGTCTTAAGGGATAGTTTGACTCATGAGATTGATGGTTTTCTTCTGCAAGACAGATATTTGTTTCGCTCTCGTCTGTTGTGTATCCCTCGTACCTCATTGAGAGAATTTCTGGTATGGGAATTACACGTTGGGGGACTTGCTGGACACTTCGGACGAAATAAAACAATTGAAGCTGTCGAACATCATTTTTATTGGCCGAGCTTAAAAAAGATGTTGCAAGGCTTGTTAGTCAATGTCGTACATGTCAACTCGCCAAGCAACGAAAACAAAATACTGGTCTCTACACCCCTCTACCAGTTCCTAACTGTCCTTGGCAAGATGTCAGTATGGATTTCGTGCTGGGTTTACCAAAAACAGCAAGAAAGCATGATTCCATACTTGTGATTGTAGACCGTTTTTCCAAGATGGCTCACTTCTTGCCATGTTCCAAAACGTCGGATGCATCTCGGGTTGCTACAATCTACTTTGATGAAGTTGTTAGGCTACATGGACTACCCAAAACAATTGTCTCAGACAGGGATGTTAAATTTACGAGCTACTTTTGGAAAACCCTGTGGCATAAAATGGGAACTAAACTTCAGTTTTCTACGACCTTCCATCCACAAACTGATGGTCAAACTGAAGTAGTCAATAGAAGTCTTGATAATCTGCTACGATGTTTAGTGGGTGAGAATCTTAGAGCATGAGATCTTGTGTTACCTACTGCTGAGTTTACATACAACAGTTCTGTCAATAGAACCATAGGCATGAGTCCATTTGAAGTAGTGCATGGTTATCAACCTAGGCAACCTGTAGACTTAATTCTCATAGTACCCCATCATACTAGGATGTCTGAGTCAGCTGCATCATTTGCATCACACATTCATGACTTGCATAAGGAGATCAGCAATCAAATTCAGAAAAATAATGCAAACTATAAAGCTTATGCAGATTTGCACAGGAAAGCACATGAGTTTAACGTAGGAGACTACGTGATGGTTCAGATTCGACCAGAACGGTATCCTCCGGGTACCGTGAAGAAATTGCACGCACGTAGTGCGGGACCATTCAAAATTTTGAAGAAAATTAATTCAAATGCATATGTGGTAGATCTCCCACCAGATTTTGACATTAGTCCCTCTTTTAATATTGAAGATTTGATTGCTTATAAAGGGCCCAATTTTTCCCCTGATAATCCTTTATTGGATGAGCCTTCCTCTGTGCCACCTCCTGAGAGACCCTTATTACCTCCTCTTCCCCAAATACATCCAACCCATATGGCAGATCAAATTGATGAAATTATTGATGATCAGATTGTCTCTACTAGAGATGATAGTTACCACAGATTTTTGGTTCGTTGGAAAGGACTACCTGATTCTGATAACACTTGGATTAATCGAGAGGAACTCCAACGGTTGGACCCTGATCGTCTGGAGCATTATGAGAGCCGTGGAGGTTCACGTTCGACATAGTCGAGTTTTTCCCAACCCTGAGGGAATGATGGGGACATCTCTCCAGGATTGCGATTCTACACCAGGAGGCGTCGTCGCACACTTTCACTTTGGTTCGATTAGGGCTGGGAAATTCAAGCTCTTCTAGTTATTTTTTCCCTTTTATTTTTATTGTAATTTTTATTTATTTGGTAGTTTTCTTTTAGTCCCATATCGGTTGTAATGGGATCTTTCCGTTGATGTAGGCCTATTTAAGGCCAAGACTGGTATTGTTACTGATAGTTTTGGAATGAATGAAAATTGCTTTTAAGCTTTGTAACCTGTGTGCTTTGGGTGAGAAACCCTAGGGAGAGAATCCCGCCCGGTTCCCCATCACTGTACCACCAAGAACAATTTGTATAAAGCATAAAAACTACTCTTTCCCTTTTGAATACCCATTACTATGCATAAAAAACACTAAAACATTAAGAACTCCATTACCATGATAGAATAAAATAACCAAAAAAAAAGTAAGACATAAGAAACTCCTTTTTCAGTAGAGTAGAATTTTAACTCAGAGGTCCTTTTCTCTGAATTTTCTGAGTGATTTTTAGTATTATTATTTGGCTCTTCTTGTTTTCTTCTCCTTCATCTTTTCAGGACGAAGTTAGACCTATAATTGCATAAAAAGTTGCATTTTCCTCTATTTAGATACTATTACCTATTTCATCACTCACAAAATCTTATTTCGCTCACTAAATCTGAAAAATCTTATTTCGCTCACTATTTCATCACTCACAAAATCCTAAAAGTCCGTCAACATTACAAATAAACACACAAAAGGAAAAAAAAATAAACTGAATAATTAATCACAAAGTTCCAATTTCTTTACCACCAAGATCAATTTGTATAAAGCAAAAAATCTACTATTCCCCGTTTAAATACCCATTACTACGCCAAAAGAAAATAACCAAAACACTAAAGAACTCTATTGCCATGATAGAATAAAACAACCATAAAAAGTAAGACATAAGAAACTCTTTTTTTCCAGAAGTGAAGGATTTTAACTGAGAGGTCTTTCTCTCCGATTTTCTGAGTGGTTTTTAGTATTATTATTTGGCTCTTCTCGTTTTCTTCTTCTTCATCTTTTCAGGACGAAGTTAGACCTATAATTACATAAAAAGTTGTATTTTCCTCTCTTTAGATACCTATAACCTATTTCATCACTCACAAAATCTTATTTCGCTCACTAAAACTTAAAAATACAGAATATTACTCCTGAAAGTCTATCAGCATTACAAATAAACACAAAAGGGGAAAATAAATTGAATAATTAATCACAAAGTTCCAATTTCTTTACCACCAAGATCAATTTGTATAAAGCATAAAAACTACTCTTCCCCATTTAAATACCCATTACTAAGCTAAAAGAAAAAACCAAAACACTAAAGAACTCCACTACCATGATAGAATAAAACAACCATAAAAAGTAAGACAAAAGAAACTCTTTTCTTTTAAAGAAGAGTAGAATATTAACCATAGTTCTAAAACGTGTTTTCAGTACGCACGCGGTCCGAGAGCGAATAACGCTTAAATGGTTTAAACGCTGAATAAATATTTTACACATTTTATTAATTTTTTTAATATATAATAATAATTTTATAATACTTAAAACATTCTTTTCATTTTATTTTTTTTCTCAATTTTCACTCAAAGCCCAGGTCGAAGCCTATATCCATTACCTTTTATTCTTTTCTTTTCTTCTTCAAGTGAGCCCAAGTCCAAAAGCCCATATCCTCTCTCTCCCTATATATATGTATATATATATATATATATATATATATATATAATATATTCTCTTCCTCTCTCTGCTCTCTCTCTCTCTCTCTCAATCTCTCTCTGATCTGAGAGACGAGATCCACCACCAAGGTCGCGACGTCGAAGCCCAGGGCCAAGACCACCATCGCAACGAGATCCACCATCACGGCAGATACGCCATCACTGCAGCCCCCTCCGCCTATCCTCCTCCCCATCCCAACGCAGCCCAGATCCGCCACCACCGCACCCCCCTCCGCCTCTCCTCCCCCTCTTTCTCCTCTGCCCACCGCAGCTCAGATCCGCCGCCACCGCAGCCCCCTCCCCTCTCCTCCCCCTCCCCTCTCCTCCCCCACCTACCGCAGCCCCCTCCTCCCTCTCCTCCTTTTCCGCCCACCACAGCCCAAATCCGCCACCACCGCAGCCCCTCCGCCTCTCCTTCCCTCTCCTCCCCCCGCCCACCAACAAATCGGCAGCTCCCCAGAAGATGAGGAGATGGCGACAATAAGAGGACAACGGCGAGACCACGGAGGCTGGCGAGATCACAAAGGCTAGTGTTAATTGTTAAATTGGGCAATTAAATGGGTATTTAGTGTTAAATTGGGCGATTAAATCAGGGATTAAATAAGTTTAATCGCTGATTAATCATTTTAATTGCCTAACCGCGTACACAGATCGTTTTCAGCATTTTCTACTCGCTTTCTTCCTGAAAACTTGTAAGCGACTGATTAATTGATCGCTTAAAACCGTTTTTTAGAACATTGATTTTAACTCCGAGGACTTTTTCTCCGATTTTCTGAGTGGTTTTTAGTATTATTATTTGGCTCTTCTTGTTTTTTTCTTCTTCATCTTTTCAGAATGAAGTTAAGACCTATAATTGCATAAGAAGTTGCATTTTCCTCTCTTTAGATATCTATTACCTATTTCATCACTCACAAAATCTTATTTCGCTCACTAAAACTAAAAAACAAGAATATTACTACTAAAAGTCCATCAGCATTATAAATAAACACAAAAAGGGGGAATAAATTGAATAATTAATCACAAAGTTCCAATTTTTTTACCACCAAGATCAATTTGTATAAAGCATAAAAACTACTATTCCCCTTTTGAATACCTATTACTACGCCAAAAAGGAAAAAAAACACTAAAGAACTCCATTGCCATGATAGAATAAAACAACAATTAAAAAGTAAGACATAAGAAATTCTTTTTTCAAGAAGAGTAGGATTTTAACTCAGATGTCTTTTTCTCCGATTTTCTGAGTGGTTTTTCGTATTGTTATTTGGCTCTTCTCGTTTTCTTCTTCTTCATCTTTTCAGGACGAAGTTAGAACTATAATTGAATAAAAAGTTTCATTTTCCTCTCTTTAGATACCTATTAACTATTTCATCACTCACAAACCCTGTTTTAATTCTCGGCCGAGTCGGCCGAGATATCTCCGATATCTCCTTTTTTGTCTGCTACTGTACGATATGAGAAAATTATTCGCCATATCGTTTGCAGCAAAAAACGTTCGATATTTGAAATATCGGCCGATAAGTCACCCGAATCGGCCAATAACTCGCCCGCTATATCGTCCGATATGAAATAACTTATTTATTAAACGACTGTGTGCAAATGTACATTATTTTTTACTGTCTTTGCTTGCATATTACATCATTTTTATTAAGTAGATGATATTTATGACACTAAGTCAACTTTTAGTTATTAATATTTCATTATATATAGTGTCTGATATGAACGTCCGATATGCGCGCGTATCCCCGATATCTCCCCCGATATCAGATATCCGATATGAAAAACCCCCATCCGATACGATCTCGATATCCGATATTTAGAACCTTGCTCACAAAATCTTATTTCGCTCACTAAAACTAAAAAATCAAGAATATTATTCCTAAAAGTCCATCAGCATTACAAATAAACACAAAAAGGGAGAAATAAATTTCTTTACCACCTCAATTTGTATAAAGCATAAAAACTACTCTTCCCCTTTTAAATACCTATTACTACGCCAAAAGAAAAAAACCAAAACACTAAAGAACTCCATTGTCATGATAGAATTAAACAACCATTTAAAGGTAAGACATAAGAAACTCTTTTTTCCCCAGAAGAGTAGGATTTTAACTCAGAGGTCTTTTACTCTGATTTTCTGAGTAGTTTTTAGCATTATTTTTTGTCTCTCCTTGTTTTCGTCTTCATCATCTTTTTAGGACAAAGTTAGACCTAAAATTGCATCAAAAGTTGCATTTCCTCTCTTTAGATACCTATTACCTATTTCATCACTCGCAAAATCTTATTTCACTCACTAAAATCGAAAAATCAAGAATATTACTTCGAAAAGTCCATCATCATTGCAAATAACACAAAAAAGAAAAAATTAAATTGAATAATTAATCACAAAGTTCCAATTTCTTTACCAACAAGAACAATTTGCATAAAGCATAAAAACTATTCTTCCCTTTTAAATACCCATTACTACGCCAAAAGAAAAAAAACCAAAACATTAAAAAAACTCCACTGCAATGATAAAATAAAACAACCATAAAAAAGTAAGACATAAGAAACTCTTTTATCAGAAGAGTGGGATTTTAACTCAGAGGTATTTTTCTTCGATTTTCAGAGTGGTTTTTAGTATTATTATTTGGCTCTTCTTGTTTTCTTCTTCTTCATCATCTTTTCAGGACGAAGTTAGACCTATAATTGCATAAACAGTTGCATTTTACTCTCTTTAGATTCTATTACCTATTTCATCACTCACAAAATCTTATTTCGCTCACTAAAACAGAAAATTAAAGAATATTACTGCTAAAAGCCCATCAGCATTACAAATAAACACACAAAAGGAAAAAATAAACTGAACAGTTAATCACAAAGTTCCAATTTCTTTACCACCAAGATCAACTTGTATAAAGCATAAAAACTACTCTTCCCCTTTTGAATACTCATTACTACGCCAAAAAAAAAAAAAACAAAACTCTAAAGAACTCTATTGCCAAGCTAGAATAAAACAACCATTAAAAAAGTAAGACATAAGAAACTCTTTTTTCCAGAAGAGTAGGGTTTTAACTCAGAGGTCTTTTTCTCCAATTTTCTGAGTGATTTTCGTATTATTATTCGGCTCTTCTCGTTTTCTTCTTCATCTTTTCAGGATGAAGCTAGACCTATAATTGCATAAAAAGTTGAATTTTCCTCTCTTTAGATACCTATTACCTATTTCATCACTCACAAAATCTTATTTCGCTCACTAAAACTGAAAAAATCAAGAATATTACTCCTAAAAGTCCATCAGCAATACAAATAAACACAAAAAAGGAAAAAAAAATAAATTGAATAATAATCACAAAGTTCCAGTTTCTTTACCACCAGGAACAATTTGTATAAAACATAAAACTACTCATCCCCTTTTAAATACCCATTACAACGCCAAACGAAAAACCAAAACACTAAAGAACTCCATTGCCATGATAGAATAAAACAACCATAAAAAGTAAGACATAAAAAACTCTTTTTTTTCCAGAAGAGTAGGATTTTAACTCAGAGGTCTTTTTCTTTGATTCTCTGAGTGATTTTTAGTATTATTATTTGGCTTTTCTTGTTTTCTTCTTCTTCATCATCTTTTCAGCATGAAGTTAGACCTATAATTGCATAAAAAGTTGAATTTTCCTCTCTTTCGATACCTATTACCTATTTCATCACTCAAAAAATCTTATTTCACTCACTAAAACTGAAAAATCCAGAATATTACTCCTAAAAATCTATCAGCATTACAAATAAACACGAAAAAAAGAAAAAATAAATAAATTGAATAATTAATCACAAAGTTCCAATTTCTTTACCACCAAGATATTTGTATAAAGCATAAAAACTACTCTTCCCCTTTTAAATACCCATTACTACACCAAAAGAAAAACCAAAACATTAAACCAAAAAGAACTCCATTGCCATGATAGAATAAAACAACCATAAAAAAGTAAGACATAAGAAACTCTTTTTTTTCAGAAGAGTAGGATTTTAACTCAGAGGTCTTTTTCTCTGATGTTCTGAGTGGTTTTTAGTATTATTATTTGGCTCTTCTTGTTTTCTTCTTCTTCATCATCTTTTCAGGATGAAGTTAGACCTATAATTGCATAAAAAGTTGAATTTTCCTCCCTTTAGATACCTATTACTTATTTCATTGCTCAAAAAATCTTATTTTGCTCACTAAAACTGAAAAATCAAGAATATTACTCCTAAAAATCCATCAGCACTACAAAAAAACACGAAAAAAAGAAAAAAAATTTAAAATTAATCACTAAGTTCCAATATTTTTTACCATCAAGATCAATTTGTATAAAGCATAAAAACTACTCTTCCCTTTTAAAATACCCATTACTATGCCAAAGCAAAAAATCAAAATGCTAAAGAAGTCCATTGCCATGATAGAATAAAACATCCATAAAAGAGTAAGACATAAGAAACTCTTTTTTCTAACAGAGTAGGATTTTAATTCAGAGTTCTTTTTCTTTGATTTTCTGAGTGGGTTTTAGTATTATTATTTGGCTCTTCTTGTTTTCTTTATAGTCTTTTCATGACGAAATTAGGCCCTATAATTGCATAAGAAGTTGCATCGTCCTCTTTAGATACCTATTACCTACTTTATCACTCAGAAAAACTCATCTCCCTCGTCAAAATTGAAAAATTCAAGAACAACATTGCTCCTGAAAATCCATCAGCATTATGCAAATAATCACAAAAGAGGGGGAAAAAAGAAAATCGAACAACGAATCACAAAGTTCCAGTTTCTTTACCATCTTGCTGGCTGTGGAAGTTCAGATAGCCGTACCCGAGCGAAGTCCTCCGGATCTGGTCCCGGCAAATTCTAACCGACACCACCGGAGCAATCTGACCGAAGAGATCAAAAGCTGCGCCTCGTGGACGGAGACGTCGAGATCGCCGATGTAGAGCGAGGCGTTGGAGAAGACCCCCGGCGGCGGCGGCCCCATCGGAGACATCTGCGGCGGCGGCGAGAGCCGGGGAGACGGGAGAGAAGGGCTCGCCGTCGCCTTCGCCATCTCCATCGGCACCTCGTCCAATGCTCAAAACCCTAGTTAGGTTTTTTGAGTCGCCGCGATTTTTCCAAAGGTGGCGGGGATTTGGGCGAGGGCGAGGGCGTGGGCGAGGGCGTGAGCAACGGAACGGAGCGAGGGCGGACTGGAGATTCTCGGCAAGTGCGGGGGAGATGACGTGGCTTTCAAAAGGCGCAAAAGTCGGTTGCGGCTGGGGGACGAGTGCGGTTTTTTGTTTCTACTTGTCCCTTCTTCTCTCTTTCCAAACAACCGCTCTCTTGTGGGACCCGAAGTCACGAGTTTGGGTCCGCTTCCGACTTAACGGACTCGGGGTCGTCAGTTATTTAAGGGGATGCCACTGGGACACACGGCGGCTCGCACGAGGTGTGGGAGGAGGGCAGTTTGGTCAATGAGCGTCCGAGGTGGCGGTTTCTTTCCGTTTTGAATTCTAAAAGCGGATCCCGTTGCAGACGGGTAGGTTATTGCCACCCAAAAATGATAAAAGCCCTCCTATGAATTAAGCCACCCCTAAAATTGATAAAGGCACTCCTAATTTTTTTTTAAAAAATTGTCAAAATGCTCATTTCTTCTTCTCCTTCCTCTCCTACCTCTCCGTCGAACCCCCTCCGGCGACCCCCTCCTCCTCCTCCGGCGGCGACAAACCACCCCCTCCTCCCCCCGAGCCAGCCAGCCCCCTCCTCCAGCAATTGACGAATCACCCCCCTCCTCCCCCTGAGTCGGCCATCCCTCTCCTTCTCTGCGCCACTCAACCCCCCCCCCCCCCCCCCCCCCGGTTTTCTCCGCCTCCCCCTCTCCTCCCATACGCCCCTCAACCCCCCGGTTTCTCCGCCTCCCCCCACCCCCTCCTCCCCTCCGACCTCCCTCCCCCCCTCCCCCCTTCCCCGGTTTCTCCCCCCTCCCCCCCCCCGCGCACCCCCCAACTCCCCCCTCCCCCCGCCCCCCAACTCCCCTATGGCTCTGTTCGGTCAGATCAGGCCGACCAAAGCCACCTTTGTTCAGCTGGATTGGCCGAACAGAGGTGGCTCTGTTCGGCCTGATCCGGCCGAAGGGGGGCGGGGGGAGGGGGAGTGGGAGTGGGGGGGAGAAACCAGGAGAGGGGGAAGGGGGAGGGCGTGGAGGGAGAGGGCGCGGGGGAGGCCGGTGGAGGGGGAGGCGGAAGGGAGGGGCTGTAGTCGCCGAAGAAGGTGATGGGGGAGTAGGCTGTAGAAGGAGGGAGGGAAGGAAGGAGAAGAAGAGAGTTTTTGAACATTTCACTATGGGCGAAGTGGGAAAAAGATAATAACACTCTTGTAATTTTTTGGGGGGGACGCTTTCTCATTTTTGGGGTGGCAATAACCGCTTCCGTTACAGACTGATAACCATAAGTATGTTACCGAACAGTGATTCAAATTAGCCATCAATATCCAAAATAAATCTGAAACTTTTGCTTGCAAATTACAACATGAACAAATAGCATTTTGATTTTTTTTCCCCCCAGTTCCATCAAGGCAATGCGAGCATGCAACCAGTGACAGAGCATCAACAGGCGCACCGTATGTGAATTCAATATGAATACTGCAATGTAACTTCTGTCACCTTTCAGATCATCAGAATCAGAACTATGTTCACATAAATGTTGTTTTTTATTCTAATACAATGAAAATTAACATTTTTACAAAGAACAAGCATTCTCGCAAAGAAAAACAGTAGCCTCTCCAGCTATATACCTTATAAAGTTCAAATTATGTCCATTTTGTTGACAAAGATTCACAAATATTAGAAATTTTTCTGTACATGTAGAATGATAAATATTAGAGTGGCAGTAGGAGCGCGAACAACCACCCAACAAGACCAGTTCGTTATAAAATTAGACATGACATTGTTGAAAATTTTATTTAAATTATAAAAGATTGAAATTACTAAATAACTAATTGTTAGGATTTTGTTTTATTTTTCAAGAGGAGATGATGGTCAAAGAAAATCCAATTGAGTTGGAGAAGACAATGACTTGAAGCAGAAGAAGTAAATCAAGGTGAAACAGTTTTCTTTTCAGGCGATTCTGAGTTTCCTTTTCAGAAGAAATATGAACATGATTCAATTCCTATTCAATGAAGATTTATTTCTAAAAATTAAAAGGTTTAGAATCTTTCTAGATCAAGGAGATCAACTTCTAATAGGATTGATCAAGATTCTTCAAGTATCCAACGGTCAAGATCATCTCATAATCCAAATAGGAGTTGTATTATAAAATTCTATAAATAAAAGTTATAACTCATCATTATAGATTGGAGCAGAAACAACAATGTAAGGCCCTAAAAAGTCAAAAAGTCCTAGAAGGTCAAGAAAGAGAAGAGCAAGGTGAAGGTGCATAAAAAGAATATATACTCTTGTAAACTAGGCGTAAATTTAAGGGGAAGGTGAATACTCTTTGTGTCATCAAGAGGAAAGTTAGATCTCTTTATATCAGCTTTATTAATAAAGCTCTCTCAAATTCTCTCCCCGTAGACGTAGGTCAAGTTTGGGTCGAACCACATTAAATTGTGTGTTTTTTCTTCTTATATTTTTTAATATTCATCTTGTGTGGCTCGAGGTAATCAATCTCATGGCGTGCTTGAGGTTGTCGGTGAGGATCTCCGTATCTCCCAACTATTGGTATCATAGTAAGTATGGTATCTCGGGTTTTGCACGCAGCAATTAGTATCAGAGTATATCAATTTCATCATAACAAATGGTATCAGAGCTGATGGTGTTTGTTCAAGAGTCGAATGCTCTAGATGAAGAAGAAGATGTCAAGTCGATGGAGTTCAATAGAGGCATCAAGATGAAGAAGACAACAAGAAAGTTCAAATTTGTTCTAAGGTAAAGATCGATGACTTTCGGAATATGTTGATCAAGGTGGAATCATTAAGGCTCAATGATGCTCAGATCTGAATACGGTAGACGCGGAGAAGATGATTGGATCATCACCAATGGAGGACTGTAAGACAACGAGCTCATGAAGGCATCACACAGGGCATTCAATGGAGGCTTGCTACAACATCAAGTCATAGAAAAACAACGGAGAGTGATGAAAACGATAAACGGACGAGATTGATCGGAAGGTAGATCGAGCAATTGTAGTCGGATTCAGACGATGAAGGTGAAGGTATCGAACCTTATGTTTTCCAATATTCTGGATGCAATGGTAGGTGCAAATCGAGAAGAGTCCAATGTCTGATGTAGGTTCTGTACAAATCAGTTAAAGAAATCAACAAAGATCACGGTTAAAATTACGATAGATTAGTCATGACATAGTGAGATTATTGCAGGCATTGGTGAATCTATCAGATTTGAAGATCACCAATAGTAGGACAATAGATCTGAAAAACATCAATACAATAATAGATGGCAACCTTGATTGATGGAAGGAAGACTATGACAGTGTGTAGTGGTAAGGCCCGATAAGACTATGGCAGTTATGTGAAGACGATAAGTCTCAATGTTAAAACATCAATGAAAGGTAAACCATCACCAAGTGTTCGGTGGAAGACCATGGCACGACAAGTCTATGACAATGTTCGTGTAAAGTTGGTAAGATCATAACAGAATTTAAGGCAGATTGCCTCAAAACCGACAGGGGCCCCATGCCCCTGGTCAGGAAGGCATTACAAAGCAGAATTTGCTGGCGGCGGCGGTGAAGCAATGCAAGTTAAAGGAAAGAAACTAAGTCAGGGAGTTTCAATGAAAATCTTAAAGGGAGCTCACTTCGAGGTGGAGCTTTAAGGAAAACTGTAACGAGTCTAAGAGTTACATGACGACTACAAAAAGGGTGCATTCAAACAAGATTCGAGATAACTCAAGACATGGCAGTGAATCCGCCAAAGGCCATTGGGAGGGGACAAGGTTAAAGGGGCTTCACGACATGGTTACAACCAAGAAAAGAATTAAGATAGTAATCAAAATCTCAAGTTATTTTGCTAAAGGCTTGAAAAGCAATTCAAGATAGAGATTGTTAGGATTTTGCCTTATTTTTCAAGAGGAGATGATGGTCCAAGAAAATCTAATTGATTTGGAGAAGACGATGACTTTAAGTAGAAGAAACAAATCAAGGTGAAGCAATTTTCTATTCAGGCGATTGTGAGTTTCCTTTTCAGGAGTATGAACATGATTCAATTCCTATTCAATGAAGATTTGTTTTTAAAGATTAAAAGGTTTAGAATCTTTTTAGATCAAGGAGATTAACTCCTAATAGGATTGATCAAGATTCTTCAAACATCCAATGGTCAAGATCATCTCATAGTCCAAATAGGAGTTGTAATGTAATAAATAAAAGTTGTAACCTATCATTGTAAATTGGAGCAGAAACAACAATGTAAGACCCTAAAAAATCAAGAAGGCCCTAAAAAGTCAAGAAAGAGAGCAGTAAGGTGAAGTTGCATAGAGAGAATGTAAACTCTTGTAATCTAGGCGTAAATTCAAGGGGAAGATGAATACTCTTTGTGTCATCAAGAGAAAGGTTAGATCTCTTTGTATCAAGTTTATTAATAAAGCTCTCTCAAGTTTTCTCCCCGTGGACGTACGTCAAATTTGGGTCGAACCACGTTGAATTGTGCGTTCTTCTTCTTCTATCTTTTAATATTCATCTTGTGTGCTCGAGATAATCGATCTCATGGCGTTCTTGAGGTCTTTGGTGGAGATCTCCATATCTCCCAACTATTGGTATCATAGCAAGTATGATATCCCAGGTAATGCACGCAAAAATTAGTATCAGAATATATCAATTTTGTCACAACACTAACTTGACCTGGTCACTAACTTTCACTCCTCAAATGGGATTACTTGCCATAGTTTGTGGCGTTAGTTGGCATGAGTAATGAGTTAGTGGTTAAGGGTCAGGTACTAGGCTTTCATCTATTTATACACTAACATTATTGAAAGTAATGAAAAGAAAAGAAAAAAATTATAGAAAAGAATCTCTCTTATCAAAGTTCTCCGTCATTCTAAATATCAAATTTCTCATTCCTTATTTATCTGCGTGTTTCTTACAGTTCGAGGTCATCTCCCCTTCGTGGTAGTGCACGCAAAGAACACCAGCAGAGAGGGGTAATACCGCTAAGGGGCACATGAGGCTTAGTTGACCACACGAGATCGATGATATGCCTTTTAGCGCAGTGACCACTCGCATTCTCCAAGACTGGTAACATCTCTTCATTTTTTTTTTTGTTGAGTTAATTTTGGATGCGAAAATCCCAACAGATATGAGCAAAACTAATCAACTGCTAACTGAGAGTCTCGCTTTCATGTTGGCCAACTCACAAACACTGATAAAACTCTGCACACAGATTCTCGCTCTTGTTGAAGCAAGCTCTCTGAGAGCATGCCTGTACACTCTTCAAACATGAATGCACATAAACCTGCACCTCCCAACCTGCGTGCATGAAACTAAAGTCAGAAAAATCTGTACAGTCTACAGCTCACAAAAATCTGTACCATCTCATAAACACACAATATAAACCTTTACAAAAGTCTGTTCACACAAGCCCATACATCATAAAGGAAAATATGATCCGATGCACTTTTGAATATCTATGCAAAAAGAGAGAGATTTTACTCACAAATGACCAAAACCTTTAGTTAGCGTGTTTTCCGCTTGCGACTTCACAATGAAGATGTACAGTTTACCCCTTGTTTCTCTTATTTGTAACTTTCTTTGCATGGCATTATACAAAAGTCTGCAGACAAAGTATGAGGAAAAACTAAATACGAATGTGACGTTAAGCTCAGACCAAGGTTGGGATATCTTCACCATGGCACCGTATGGTCTGTTTGGTATGAGCAGAATTGTTGCATCTTCAACTAACAACCCATGCATCAAGCCACGTGTATGTTATGTGTATCACCGATAGAGAAGATGTCTCGTTCTAATCTCCTAGTAGTAAAACTCTATGTATTTTTGTTTTTTTTATTTTAGAGTTTGTAATTCTATTTTGATTAGGAGTTTTACTTTGAGTTGTATTCAATTTTTGTACAAGTCTATAAAAGGCCTCATATATCAAACAATATGCAATGCAGTAAATTATTATGAAAGTTTTTCTTCAAATTTGTGTGAGTTGTAATCTCTCCCAAATCTCTCTCTTTGTGTATGAAACCTTTAGAGAAACCCTAAATTAGTAGTGTAAAAATCTAACTAGCCTATCTCTTTCTTTATCTCTTTCTCCTCCTTCAAACCCTATTTGTTTATCTCCTCTCTTCAAATCCTAGTTCTTCTATTCTATCTATAATCTCAATTCTAATTCTTTCTTAAATCTATCATCACAACCTAGTTCAGCTATCATCATAAAAATTCTAAAATAAGCATTAAAAAATTCAGAAAAATTATTGCTACAATATAAGATCTACTATAGTGCTACAATACCAGGAACCGACATGAATAGTAAACCCACAATGCAAAACAGATCCGTTAAGGTATCAAATTGGTTTTCGAACCGTATCTTTCTCATCTGGAGAACAAATCACGCATGATTTGAAGCATTGCATTCATGAAGATGATCTCTATACATCTACAGTTATCAAAAGAACACTGAAGTCACATATGATTCTCAGTGGGTGTAACCCCCAATCCTAAATGTACGTATTATAGTATTAGTATTCGATACGGCATACAAATTTGATTTAACCTTTCTGGTAGTCAGATTAAATCAATTTCAGTTTCAAATATTATTTTTTAATATTTTAGATTTATCAGAATTTTTTGGATTTTTTCTGAATTATTTTGAAAAATCTCCAAAGTCGGTGTCGACCGATACCGATAATTAGCCTCTATGATTTTTAATTCACAAAAGAAGTTGAGTTTCTAAAATCTGCTTTCATATTATTTTTTAAAATCATATTTTTCTTCTTTCAAGTATTTTTGGGGATTTTTCTGAATTAGTCCAAAACGTGCCTGAACTTGTGTTGACCAGTATTGCTGATATATTTCAGGATTTTTAATTTATAAACTGGGCTAAATTTCTTAAATCCGGTTTCACACTCTATTTTACAAAATTTTCGGAACCATTCGGAACTAGTCGAGTTTTGATCCACTAAAAATACTATTAATTAAATAATATCAAATTTTTTTCCTTCTCCTCATCTTCTCCTCTTCCTTCTCCTGCAAGCCAAATGGTTACACCACCGACCTTCTCCACCACCTTAACCCACTGTTCTCTCTCCCCCATAAAATCTCTATATCTCTCTCTAACCTCTCTTCCTCTCTCTATCTTTGCCCCCCTCTCTCTCTTAGTTCACATACTTCCTCTTTCCTTCACCCTCTCTCACTCTCCCCCGCTGGCAAGATTTGCTGTTGGCAACTGCTTCAGGCCGACAGACCCCTTCCTTCTTTCTTATTCTTTCTTCATGTTATTTTTCTTTTTTTTCTTTCTTTTTTTTCCTCTTCTTTTCCACTCCACCTTACCTACCCATCGCTTCACCCAACCTGACCGCCGGCGGCGGCCATGGTGATCGTCGCGTGCCTCCCTGGACCACCTCCGCGCCACTGTGCACCACCACCACCCTCTCCTTTTTATTCTTCCTATTTTCTCTTTTTCTTCTTCCTTTCCCTCCTCCTCTATCTCTGTCACTTTCTCTCTCTACCCCCAGCCTGGCAGCGCCGCCGACGGCCTGAGAGGGCCGCCAGCGTTACCGGGCGGCCATGGGAGCCCTAGCGCGGCTGTTGCTGCACCGTACACCACCACCCCATGCTTCTCTCTCTATTTCTCTGGTTCTCTCTCTGTATTGGGTAAACCCAATAACCCAACAAACAGACCCGAAAGCCTATTACCCATTACCCACTTACTTTAGTTAACTGGGTTCGGGTTGTGGATCTGAACCCGACCCACTAGCAACACAAATCCACTCCAAAAGTTAATAAAGGTAAATTTACATATAACCCCCTGGTAATTTATAAGATTTGCATTTTAGACATTTTATTGCATATCTGACCTATTTATATAGTTTTTAATATTCAGGTGATATCTAGAGCATCCGGTATCCGATTTGGACGATTCTTGAGTCGTTACGATCTTAAGAAGACGAGTTACATCTCTATTATATCTATGTGAGTGTTTTTCTTATATAAATTATATTTATCTTATTTAATAAACTTGGTTGATTGCTTAATTTAATAAGTCTTGGTTATGGGTAAATCACTGTAATTATTATTCAATACCTTGTAATTATTGGAAAATCATTGTAATAAGAATATGCATAATGTTTTATTAAATATAATTGATAAAATAATACTTTAATTTGTCTCTTGATTTAATATAACATATAGGTGATTATATTAGATGGTGAATTAAAAAAATTCCACATTAATAAATACTTTAATGATATTTAAATGGTTGTGAAGAGTTTGAAAGTAGATAATGGTATATAATTCATTTGTAATATCGATCATAATAATAATGAAATCATTATAATAAATGCTGATATATATATATGTATGTATGTATGTATGTATATCTATTAACACATGTTCCTGTTACAAATATTATTTTGAGTGTCATGCCTGAATAACCATTGACACATTGGCCACTATTAAAACATTTTCTTGAACATTATTATTCATATATTCTATCACTGTTACACGATCACTGTCCTTACATGTGTAACAACATTACACAGATACTCTAGGACACGGAACACTGTTATCACATATGGAGACTTGTTATAGTGAACACTGTTATTGCATGTAATTGTAGACTTGTTACACGGATCTTATATTGCACCGATTTTATTACTTTATTCATATCTCACTGTTTCATAGATTTACCTGTCTGCATGCAATGATTGTCTTTGTATTCCCATTGCATTGAACACTGTTCATATTACATCGATTATTGTTACATGACTGTTTCTTGTTACTAATATGGATATGATATTCCTATTATTGGACATATGAGTTGTTGATATGCGATGTATGAAACTAAGTGCCACGTGGATTTAAGCCACGGGGGCCGCCTCTAGATCCCACATCTCTTATTTTCCTTTTCCCGTTATCTTATTTAATGCTATCAACAGAGCTCATGTCATGTTAACGTGTTACATGTACCATGCACTGTTCTTGTTTCTTGATAAACTATGTAGTTTAAATATAATAAATATAACATGAAGATGGGGGAGACTTGACAGTTGACTAGGTCTTGTCGGCTGATGTCTGAATCCATTATTGTCCCACTACAGGGACATAATTGAAAATACACCTAGAGGAGGGGTGAATAGGTGTAAGGCTAATCTAATGAACAATGATGCGAAATTAAAAACTTAATGCAACGCACTTAGTTAACCAACGAGTGTAGCCGAATTCCCGGTGAAGGGCTCTGGACTAACTCCTCTGAATTCCTCTAAATAAGAGTTGAGGTGCTATGTAAAGCTCTCTTAGTTAAACACAAGTATGGGCACACACAAACAACACAAGTATGTATATGATATGACAATATGAATCAATGCACAATGTAAGAGAGAGAGTTCAAATGCAAACACCAAGATATGTTTCGAGGTTCGAGCACACAGCTCTACGTCCCCGCCTTCACACAAAAGGATTTCCACTAACTTGTCTACACAGGACTTCCCACACAGGGAACCTCCACTGAGGATTTGGGGCAAATACAATTGGGAGTACACAACTCCTCTCTCCAACAAATACAATTTCTACACTTAGAGGTAAGGCACAAAATAAATCACCTCTACACTTAGAGGGATAGGCACTAAGCCACTCAAACAACAATCATCTCACACTTGAGGGATTCCAACACAATCTCCACCTCTCACTAGAGGGAGCTAAATACCACTTTCACTATTACCTCACACTTGAGGGATAACAATTCAATCACCTCTCACTAGAGGGATATCACAATCAATGGAAGGTATACAACTAGGTAGTCTAACAACCACAAACCAAATCTTTTCTCACTAAAACAAAGATCCTATAGATATGATAGAATGATAAGCTCAAGTGTGAGAAATAAAGAGTTTGAAAATCAAAATTACAAAGGAAAACTCTTGGGAAAACTTTTAGAATGAATGTAAAGTGAAGATCAAAAACAATCCCAAAGACTTTCTTTTTCTTTGAATTTTCCAATCCTTTAACACAAAATAAAGATGAAATCTTTAGGCTTAAAAATCCTTTTAAAAACTAGTGTTAAAACACTTATAAACATGAAAATTTTGCTCTTGAAAATTCTTATTGAAAACCAACTTCAAATGGGGTATATATAGCCCATTTGGAAATCTGCCCGTTTGCAGCTGAAAAGGGTTAGTTTGCCCTTCAGGTCGACCGGCCAACGGTCAAATTTTTGACCGTTGCGCCTACCGGTCAATCGCCCCGTCGACCGGAACTAGATCCAGAGAGCAATGGCTCTCTGGCCGATCGACCGCCCGGTCGATCGAGCTGATACAGAGAGCAGAGCTCTCTGCCGGTTAACCGGGTCGGTCGACCGGGGCCATTTCCAGAGAGCAGAGGCTCTCTGGCGGTCGACCGTTCCGGTCGACCGGCCCATCAGCCTGGTTGCGTGCACGTTCTGTGTATGTCGGTCGACCGGCCTGGTCGACCACCCACCGGCAGTCAGCCAGTCCAGCTTAATCAGGTCTTAAAAACTTAGATTTTTATTATCAATTAAATCTCATAAAAACACATAAATTTCACAAAAATCAGTTCATGTTATATCTTTGAAATATAAACATGTGTGATAAAAATTCAACACGTATTTCAAACTTTTTGAACCATTTTTGTGACTTGAAAAATTTGCCTTTAACCAAAAATGGTATTTTTCAAAACTAGGATTTTTGAAATGGAAATCCGATTTTTTCAAAACTCATGTAAATACAAAAACATGATATTTAAATAACTTTGAAGCATATAGTATATGGATAGAATCCAATATATACATGAAAGATTATATCTATGTTTTTGACATTAAATCCAAAAATAAGTTTTGTCTAAATACAAAACTCCAAACACATAAATAGTGTATCAAAATAAGTTTTCTAAGTATATGAAGTATAGATGTATATATATCAAATCTAATATACATTAAACCATGTAAATTTGTTTTGATTCTATCTATTCATGAAAATCAAGATCGGTTAAACCAAAAACCAAAACATGAAACTTGAAACTTGTGTGTGTTGTGAACTTGAGCATATCACACTATCTAATCTTTACAATGGATCTAAACAAAATCTTAACTAAACAAACTGAAGCCTTCTTGTAGAACGCTATCTCCAAGTTGACTCGATCCAAACACGATCCAATGAGTTTGACTCCAACCGAGTGCTAGATATGAACTTGACGCTTGAGCTCTTGAATCACCATGTGAAAGCTCCAAAACACCTTTCGTGAAGCTAATCACCTACTAATATCTTGATCAAATATCTGAAACTAAATATCACAAGATTATTAGTAAACTATAACTACATGAGTTAATCATCATCAAATCTAGAGTGGAAGGCCTCTGGGCCAACAATCTCCCCCTTTTGATGATGACAAAACTCATGGAGTTATATATGCGTGAATTAAAGTTAAGCTTTAAAGAAGCTTCTCCTTAACTCATGCATAGCAATAAACAATAAGATGTGTAATGAATGCTATAAAAGTAAATATACTTTTGATATCAAATTTTAAAATAAACATGTTCTTAAATACCAATTGAAAATATAAACTTAAAATAAACATGTTCTTAAATAATTGCTCTTGATACCAATAAAAATTTCAATAAAAGCTCTTGATACCAATAAAACAAAACAACAAAATATGTTCTTGATACTAATATCCATGCTATTGATACCGATATCAACAAAACATAAAACAAATGTTTTTAATATAAACTTAAATAAACATGCTTATATACTAAACATGGATATATACTAAAATACTTCTCCCCCTTTTTGTCAATCATCAACAAAAGGGTTAAAGTAAACAATAAAATAATATTCTCTCCCTTTTTGTCCGAAACAAAAATCAACAAGGGGTAAAATCAAATCAAAATATTATGATACCAATTAAAAAAATATCAATTTAGTGCAAAGGTATACATAAAAACTTCATGATACCAAATGTTGATACCAATTGAAAATAAATAAAACATTTTAAAGAAACCAACAAAAATTTTGATATCAATTGAAAGATATAAACATATCGATAATCTTGATACCGACTGTAAAAATTAGTACCAATTGAAAATATTTTACACTTTTGATACTAATTTGAAAACATACACTAATCTTTTTAGTTAAACACTAAACTCATTTTGTAATAGAGATACCAAATAGTGGATAATATCAATTTAATATTTTTGATACCAATATTGAAAATGAAACATATACCAACTGAAAATAATTTTCATTAGGAGCGTATGATACCAAATTAAAAAATCAATATCATTTTTCAATCATTTTTCAACATAAAGTGTGAGAGTAAGATACCAAATGTGAAGAAAACCAATTGAAAGGTGAAATATGAATTTTCTCCCCCTTTATGAAATACCAAACAAAATGATACATAAGCTTATATAAGATACCAATTGAAAAATAATCAATTGAAATATAATTGTCATTTAAGAAGTCAACCTTAGCATAACAAAAATTTGTGCTTAAATATATAGAGATATAGTAAGCACAAATAAAATACATATATATATATATATATATATATATATATATATATATATATATATATATATATATATATATATATATATATGAAAAATTAAATACCAATTGAAATTGATACTATTTGAAGTGTAAGCATACATATATAAAAATATGAGTATACAAGATAAATGAATGTCAATTGTGACACCAATTGAGAAGATACAATGATACTAATTGAAAATAAAATAAGATCAATTGTATAACTCATACTTCCTACCACCCATTTCATGCACATGTTTTAAATAAATTTTCAATATGAGCATACAAGGCATGGTCGCTCAACCAACCGCCCTTTGGATGGTGGGGTTTTCAAAAATAAGTTTAAAAATAATATAACATGTTTGAAAACTCTACCATATGAAGAATACCGCAACTAGTTTAATGATAAACATGTAAACTAGTAAGAAATCCTTCAAGCAATGAATAAAATAAAAAATATATTTTATGAAAAACATGTAAGTCACAAGATCATCAACACTCAAAATCTATAAGGCACATATCATACTCATGAAAACAAAATCATGAGAAAACTTTAAGTAAAGTGAGTGTATAAGAGTTATGTGAAATACATCATCATGAAAATAGGCAATCAAGCTCAATATAAAATTCCTTAAAACATAAAAATCATCAAAATAATTTAATCTTCAAGGCATATGTATGTTTTGTACAAACTAGAGTATACATACATATCTAAACATAAACGAATCTACAAAAGTATATGCATGAAGGCAAGTGACTCAAGGATGTATATGTATAACTAATAGTTTAGGCAAAATAGACATATACATGAAGTTTAACAATAAACATGAAAAACATGTCAAAAATATGGAATACAAGTAAAAATGTATGAATCATCAAAACTAGACTATACTAGTACATCTAATGGGTACAAATGAGCATTTAAGTACAAACATATAATAATCTATTTGTGGCTCACTAGTTGTACAAGTATATATCCAAGTTTTAATGAAAACTAACATCTAAATATGTAATCAAAATATGAAGTATAGAAATTAAAACAAAACTCATATGATTATTATGGTAAATGCATATGCATTAGATCTATGATATACACAATAGCTAAAACAAATGTGAGAACACAAAAGTATAAGTCCATATTAAACATGGGTGATCTCAAATTCTAATCATGTATGTCATAGGACTAATTAACATGGCATATGACATAATGAACATTAAAATATGACATGCTAAAAATCAACAATATGAAAAGCATGAAAACATAATGAGGAGTAAGAGATCGTTACTAAAACCAGTAGGGCACATCTCCATATCTCAAAACCATGATGGTCCTTCCACCAAACACCCCTTGAAAGTGATGCATCCAAATAGTCCTCTTTAAGCTCGGAACGCATCCACCTCAAGGCATCATCACTCTCACGTCATGTGAGAGCCCACACCTATATCAAATAAAATAGGAGTGCTCTTTGGTATCCATACTCTTTTGGGTCCATGGGGGTTAATACCTTTTCTAACCCAAAAAAACTTATTTGCTAAATTTACATCATGTATTTTATCATAACAAAACTTAGCAAGGTGGCCCTTATGTCCACAATGTGTACAAGTGTACACATGAGCATACAAAGTGTTATGAGTATGAACGTGAGGAGCATGTGTATGCCGTAGTTTGTGTGCATGCATAGGAGGAACTTGTTTCTTTCGAAGCATAGATTCCAAACGTGTATGGTTCATGGTACAATGGCTCAAAGTGGAGCCCAAATAATCAACACTTTTCTTCAAAACATTTATATCATTTTTAATACTAGAAGATAAAGTAGAACATGCAACAGGTGAGGTAGAATGTGAAGCTACACTAGCATGACAAATATGAGAATCAATATCATTTTTCAAAGAAACATTTTCATTAGACATCAAATCCAAATCCTTTGAAATAGAAATAATTTTGTTTTTCAAAGAATCATTTTCTTTTAAAACTAAAACAAGTTTTAAAGATAGAACTTCATTTTTCTTCAAAACATTTTCACAATCATTTTTATCTTTCAAAATCTTGTTTTCATTTAAAACAAGTTCAAATTGGGTTTTCAAAGAGTCACACTCATTTGAAATCTCAACCTTCTCTTGTAAAGCCAAATCAAGTTTTGAGCACAAATCCTTATTTTCTTCTTTTAGTCCAAAACTCTTCTTTTTCAAAAGATTATATTTTTCTAATAATTTTTCATAAACAATTGAAAGTTCTTCATTCAAAGCATTGGCATCAATATAATCATTACTAGAAGAACTAGCATCATCATCATCTAATTGAGTTTTCGAATTTACCTCAAGGGAATCATTCTCTTGGACCATGTAGCAATGTTGCTCGGATTCTCCACTAGATTCATCCTCCACAATGGTTGGCGTTTGAAGCTTGGAGGAGGTCAACGTTTCCACACTGCAAAGGCAGAATCACAGCTAGAAACCATCATAAAATATTCTTTGTTAAGCGTACTTCTAAGTGCCTCAAGAGCTTGTGCATTGGCCTCTATATGTTTGCTATTACCAAGATAGGATTTCTTGGTAGCGGCAAGGAAAACATGCAAGCCTAGGGTTTTTAAGTACATGGACATCCTGGCCTTCCAAACAACAATGTTGGAAGTATCAAACATAGGTGGGGTCATGAAGTCCATGAGTGTGTGTAAACAATATAAGTGTGCAAATACGAATCTAGATTAGCAAAATCAAGATCACACTCATAGGTGGTTAAACCTAATATCAGGAGCGTAGGCTCTGATACCATTGAAAATACACCTAGAGGGGGGTGAATAGGTGTAAGGCTAATCTAATGAACAATAATGCGGAATTAAAAACTTAATGTAACACACTTAGTGTAACCAACGAGTGTAGCTGAATTCCCGATGAAGGGCTCTGGACTAACTCCTCTAAATTCCTCTAAATAAGAGTTGAGGTGCTATGTAAAGCTCTCTTGATTAAACACAAGTATGGGTACATACAAACAACATAAGCATGTATATGATATGATAATATGAATCAATGCACAATGTACGAGAGAGAGTCAGAGAAAGTGGATCAAACTCAAACACCAAGATATGTTTCGAGATTCGAGTGCACAGCTTTACGTCCCTGCCTTCACACAGAAGGATTTTCACTAACTTGTCCACACAGGACTTACCATACAGGGAACCTCCACTGAGGATTTGGGGCAAATACAATTGGGAGTACAGAACTCCTCTCTCCAACAAATACAACCTCTACACTTAGAGGCAAGGCACAAAACAAATCACCTCGACACTTAGAGGGATAGGCACTAAGCCACTCAAACAACAATCACCTCACACTTGAGGGATTCCAATACAATCTCCACCTCTCACTAGAGCGAGCTAAATACCACTTTCACTATCACCTCACACATGAGGGATAACAATTCAATCACCTCTCACTAGAGGATATCACAATCAATGGAAGGTATACAACTTGGTGGTCTAACAACCACAAACCAAATCTTTTCTCACTAAAACAAAGATCCTATAGATAGGATAGAATGATAAGCTCAAGTGTGAGAAATAAAGAGTTTGAAAATCAAAAGCATAAAGAAAAACTCTTAGAAAAACTTTTAGAATGAATGTAAAGTGAAGATAAAAAACAATCTCAAAGACTTTCTTTTTCTTTAAAATTTTCAACCCTTTAAAACAAAATAAAGATGAAATCTTTAGGCTTAAAAACTCTATGAAAACTAGTGTTAAAACACTTGTAAAGATGGAAATTTTGCTCTTGAAAATTTTTATTGAAAACCAACTTCAAATGGGTTATATATAGCCCATTTGGAAATCTACCCATTGGCGGTCGACCGGCCAACGGTTAAATTTTTGACCGTTGCGCCTACCGGTCGACCGCCTGGTCGATCGGGACTGGATCTAGAGAGCAAAGGCTCTCTGGCCGGTCGACCGCCCGGTCGATCGAGCTGATACAGAGAGCAGAGCTCTCTGCCGGTCGACCGGGTCGGTCGACCGGGGCCATTTCCAGAGAGCAGAGGCTCTCTGGCGGTCGATCGTTTCGGTCGACCCGCCCATCAGCCTGGCTGCGTGCACGTTCTGTGCACGTCGGTCGACCGGCCCGGTCGACCACCCACTGTTACGGTCGACCGGGCGGTCGACCGGCAGTCAGCTAGTCCAGCTTAATCAGGTCTTAAAAACTTGGGTTTTTATTATCAATTAAATTCCATAAAAACACATAAATTTCACAAAAATCAGTTCATGTTGTATCTTTGAAATACAAACATGTGTGACAAAAATTCAACACATATTTCAAACTTTTTGAACCATTTTTGTGACTTGGAAAATTTACCTTAAACCAAAAACGGTATTTTTCAAAACTAGGATTTTTGAAGTGGAAATCCGATTTTTTCAAAACTCATGTAAATACAAAAACATAATATTTAAACAACTTTGAAGCATATAGTACATGGGTAGAATCCAATATATATGAAAGGTATTATATCTATATTTTTGACATTAAATCTAAAAATAAGTTTTGTCTAAATACAAAATCCAAACACATGAATAGTGTATCAAAATAAGTTTTCTAAGTATATGAAGCATAGATGTGTATAGATCAAATCTAATATACATTAAACCATGTAAACGTGTTTTGATTCTATCTATTCATGAAAACCAAGATCGGTTAAACCAAAAATCAAAACATGAAACTTGAAACTTGTGTGTGTTGTGACTTGAGCACATCACACTATCTAATCTTTACAATGGATCTAAACAAAATCTTAACTAAACAAACCGAAGCCTTCTTGTAGAACGCCGCCTCCAAGTTGACTCGATCCAAACGCGATCCAACAAGCTTGACTCCAACCAAGTGCTAGATATGAACTTGATGCTCGAGCTCTTGAATCACCATGTGAAAGCTCCAAAATACCTTTTTTGAAGCTATTCACCTACTAATATCTTGATCAAATATTTGAAACTAAATATCACAAGATTATTAGTAAACTATAACTACATGAGTTAATTATCTCAAACTAGAGTGGAAGGCCTCTGGGCCAACAATAATAGTACTGGCTACCTTCCCGTTGTAGCTCATTGAGCTCCCATTTTCTGTTACTTGTTTCGTCTTAGCGGGCCGACCCCGGTCCCAGCAGCCAGGGAACTATTTAAGGCCGTGATCCTGGATATGCACGAGATGCACTCACCCGATAAGAGCTCCTTAACCATTGAGTTTCCAGTTAACAAAATAAAATAGTATAAACAATGATGACGACAGGAATACTTGTTGTTTGGTCACTCTCTAGTGATCATAATACCTGTATGCTATATTCGGATGGGTTCGGCAAGAGTGCGGGCTCCGGTATGAACTGCCAGTGGTATGGGACACTAAAAAAATGGATCAAAATACTAGGCAATACTGATTGTTATTATTGTATAAATAACATGACTTCCCGATCCATGTATATTATTATTTAGTTATACTTGTTACTGTTCCTGATATTTTATTCACTATCATGACACTCGTAAAACGTGTTACACTTCCTGATAATTATTAAACTTCATGTGATGACACACTATTCATGTACACGTATACTCTGCATTCCATGTATTCTATTTCATGTATACCATGTAAACACTGTTATTGTATAAGCACAACACTGTAGTATGGTTATTCTACATACTTCATTCTATATGTTCATATTCATTATGAAACCAGTATGCTACTGTTATTAATAGATTAAAAAAGAAATATAAAGCAATTAAAACTGCTACATGTTACTTATACACACTGATATAATTAGGAACACCTAATACTGTATCATATTAAGCCTATTAAGAATAATATATAAATGGTATAACACTATTGATTGTAGCAACATAATCTCCCAAAGTGACTTACGTATTATTTTTTGGTAGCACAGCCTAGACATATAAACTAATAATAATGATATAAAATTAGATACTATTGTAGTAATGATACTATTATAACATGCTAGGATTGATGATGTTAAAATATGATACTTGTATATTTCTCTCGATTGTTATTATCATTATATTGTATCACCAGTATTTAAATATGTATTATTTGTTATTATAGTATATATTATTACTTCCTTCATTTTATCACTCACTAGGTCATTTTTTGACGACCCTGCATTGTATGCTCAGATTGGAGATCCGAGATATCAAAGTACCAGATATTTCACGGGATACACATAGGAGACTCGTCACCTATACTATTCACAAATATCTTTATTATTTTGTGTTTAATTCCTTATTTTTCCCTATTATCCATATCTATTATGGTCACTGACCTTTTTGTAGGTATTCTTATACTTATTTAATACTAAAATTATTGTGCATATTGTATTTATTCTCTGTACTAAGGCTTAGCGTATATACGTGAGGGTATTTACGCCTTGCGTATATGCATTGCCGTAGCGTCCCCGTATCTACAGGATCAGGGTGTTACAGTAGGTACGTTTTTAACCTCAATTAGTTATTTCGAGTCTGATATTTAATCTCTGAATTTTTATCGATTTAACTACTATCCACAAATGTGAGACTGTGTATTTGCTTCCCTTTAGTTTCATAGTTTTCTTTATTGGTAGTAGAATCATTTACATGTGTAACATAGATAGTATTGTTAATTTATTCTTGAATTGATATTGATTAGTTTATGCATGTTATTTCATCAACAGTTTACTAGATTATTAGTTTTAATCCTTTTCTCCCAACGATCGTTTCATATTGGTGAAGCATAGTTTAGGTGTTTTATTGCTGATTTTCACACACGCATATACATTTCACATCAGTTTGGTATCAGAGCACGATTAGATAGGATTTGTATACACTAGTTCATGATTAATAGCGATGAAAAACTGACTTTAAACAGGTCCTTACAGCTGACTTATATTCAGGAGTCGTAAAAACTCTCAGTATATGATGACGTTAAAAACAGCCGTCATATATGAGCTATAATGTCAGTTTAAAAAAAAATGACGTTATACATAGACTTTTAATGCTGGTTCCTTAACTTTTAACGTCAGTTCCTTAAGGAACTGACGTTAAAAGTCCTACCTTTAACGTCGGTTCCCAATGGAACGTACGTTAAAGGGCACAACTTTTAACGTCAGTTCTTATGAAACCAACATTAAAGGTCTTTTAATATCGGTTCCTTGAGAACCGACATTAAAAGTTTATTTTTTTAAAAATTAATTTATTTTTTAAAAATTTCATACGTATAATATTCAGATTCACAGTTATATACATGCTTCATTTAAAAGCCACATACAGATTGACAATTATAAACTAAAATAAAGCATGCACCAAAATTGACCATATAAAAATGAAGCATACACACAAAATGAGATTCACAGTTATCTCTAATTTATTAAAAATTTTAGTAGCATCTCCTCTTAATTATGAGTCTGCCCAGATACAATATTATCCAATCGGCATACATGACCTAATATCATTCACACAATATATATATATATATATATATATATATATATATATATATATATATATATATATATATATATATATATATATATATATATATATATATATATATATATATATATATATATATATATATATATATATATTCATATGCAATTATCCCACACAGTAATAATAAGATTTTGGCTTGACCTTGCTTACTTTTTCACATACAAACCATATATACATGTTCCATTTAAAAGCCACATATAGATTCAAAATAGATACACATCACTGGATCTGAACCCTCACCATGCTACCTGACTGTCCCTCCTTATGCGCCATCGCTAAGTGATGAAATACCTACTAAAAAATAATGAAAATATTAAACAAGTATCACAGATATAAAATATGAAACAAACTAGCATCACAATTATAAAACATGAAACAAGTATTACAAATATGAAATATAAAACAAGTATCACAAATGCTTTCATGTAGACCCTCTAAATATCAAGTATTATACATATCACAAATATAAACACCACTAGATCTGAACCCTCACCATGCTACCTAGCCGTTCTTCCTCGTGCACTATGACCTAGCCATTCTCCCTCGTGTCCTTCTGTTGTGCGCAGATCAACAATCAATGAGGAACCCTTGGATCACAGATGCAGTAGAGAAGTACCACCCAATGTCAAGAACAAGAAAAACTATAGGAAGAAACAAAAAAAGAACACAAGATTTAACGAGGTTCGGCAAATTGCCTACGTCCTCAGGACAAGGAAGAGAGAGTTCTTTATTAATTCAATAATCAATTACAATATTATATATACATAAGAGGAGGACTCAACCCCTTTATTTATTGTCAAGAAGACCTAGAATAATTGAAAACCTTAATTGAGCTCGTTTCCAATTCAGAACAGAAATCCGAAATCTAGAAGGATCCGTCTGTCGGTTGACCGGACGGTGACCGACCCAAGTCCCGGTCGATCACGCCGGTTGACCACTCCAACTCGAGAGCAAAGCCTTGTCAGACGGTCGACCGGTATTGCCTGTGCACGTTGGTGCACACCGGTCGACCGGCCGGTCAACCGGTATCTGCTGTCGGTCATGTCTTTGTCTTTGGCTACCTCTACCTCTCTCTTCCTACAATTCTCTACCTCGGTGAAGATTTTTCAAATCTGAGCCGAACACAGCATAGGATCTGTCAACTTGAAAGTGGCTGCCCCCTGCCCAAGGCATCAAGCCATCTGTAGTTCATCCAAATGAGCTCCAACAAGCTCATGCGACAGGAAGGATATGGAGCAATGCTTTACAATAGGTAAATTTTACTCCTGACACCACCTTGATAAGCATATCAGCGGGATTCTCCGTTGTGTGAATCTTCTGTAACTCAATATCACCATCATCAAGAATCTCTCGAACAAAGTGGAACCTGACATCTATGTGCTTCGTTCTTGCATGATACACCTGGTTCTTTGCTAAATAGATAGCACTCATACTATCACAATTGATCTTCAGCAGATCTTGTTCAATCCCCAAGTCATCGAGTAACCCTTGAACATAAATTGCCTCCTTCATAGCCTCCGTCATGACCATGTACTCGGCCTCTGTAGTAGACAATGCAACGGTAGACTATAGAATAGAGCGCCTGTACGCGCACGGAAAATCGAAAGAGGATTCGCTGTAAAATTTCCTTGATCAATTGAAAGATTACAACAAAACAGTTTTTCCGACTACAAGGGAGGAGGATGTTGAGTCTTGAATCCTCCCTTTATTTAAGGCTGGGTTCTTCAAGTGGCGGTGGAGAGTGAATCTTGTTCTCCGTTGACCGGGTGAACGTTGAGATCTTCCGGGGCTCTTCTCTTCGGGTGGTTGACGGAGTAACACAGCTCTGTCGACCAAAACTCTCAAAGAGATTGTCATCAAAGACTAACTTGAACATAGCAAGTTTTCTGAAGGGTTGGACTCTCTCTCCTTTCTCTCAGAGTTCTTTTCTCCCAAAAAAATCCAACCCCTTCTTCATAGCAATGGGGCTATTTATAGAGGTTTCAGGGGCGTACGTGCCTCCTAAAAACACTCCGTAATGGGGGCTAACTTTTCCCGTTATATGGGCCGTGATTGACCCTATAACCGGGATGGTTACAACTGAGACGCGGGTTTCGACCCTCGCGCCTTGGTACTGCTGAGACGCGGGTTTCGACCCACGCGTCTTGGTGTGGCTGAGACGCGGGTTTCGACCCACGCGCCTTGGTGCGGTTGTGACGCGGGTTTCGACCCTCGCGCCTTGATGCGGCTGTGACGCGGGTTTCGACCCACGCGCCTTGGTGCGGCTGTGGCGCGGGTTTCGACCCTCGCGCCTTGATGCGGCTGAGACGCGGGTTTCAACCCATGCGCCTTGGTGCTGCTGTGACGCGGGTTTCGACCCTCGCGCCTTGATGCTGAGACGCGGCCAAAATTAGCTTTGCGTCTAGAACTTAGAATTCTACTTTTCAATGGCTAGTCTTTTAGTGATTTTTAGACAGCCTACAGAACCCCCTCCAAAGTTTTCGACATTCATCAGTTAAGTGGGACGGATTTCGAAATACTTTGGACTCTAGCTGAACTCACCCTTATGACTGGACTGTCAATGCTCCGGGTTTGATCTTATCTGGAGTATGGTCTTCGTGAGTGTACTGTGGAACCCTTTAAAGCCGCCAGAAATGATCGTGGTGAGTGTCTAGATACACAGTCTAAACTCTCCCAGTGCTTTGAGTTTGTCGTTGGTGTACTTTAAACCAGAGGTGGGCAGTCGTCTGCTGGTGCCAGTGTACTGTTGAACTGAATTGCAGAAGCAAGGACTGAACGCCAGTTCTGTGGACGCAGGGGTAGTACTGCTTTAGGGATGACAACGCGACTCTGACCTGTCCAGTTGGCGCGAAGGACGCAGCTTTGGGTACGGCTCCCTAGCCATAGCCCTTAACTCTGCCCAAGTGCAGAATTCAGGATGCCGTGAGGACGCGGTCTTATGCTCCTCAAAACTGACGCATAGATATGAGGACGCGGCAGTGGGTCCTTGACCTGGTGCAAACTCAAATTATATTGAGTTTATGATAGGAACACCATTATTATTTCGCCATGTAGACGCAGCTTCAAGATACTTGTGAATGCCATGGGCCTTCTCCGTTGAGGACACAAGTCTCAGGACGCAGCTTTCCACTTTTATGTGATTTCCAAGCGCGACCCCCAGAAGGGGTCCCTTTTGCTGTGAAGGGATGCAGCTTTGAATCACTCTGAAAGACGCGGCTGCGGTTCTCTTGGCTGGAATGAAAAGGGACGCCATTTTCGGATTCGCAAAGGGACGCCAGTTCCTGGACGCGGCTCTCGGGCCTGCGTTTGGTGCAACTTCCCAGGCGTTACATGCAGCTTGTCATAAAGATTTCGTTGGATCTTTAAATGTCCAGTCGATGTTGACGATTGGGGACTCGTATCATCCGACGTTTCCCAACGCGGCAGTCCATGTGTCAACCCTTCATTGGGTTTAGGCATTAATGCCTTTAAATGCTAGACCGGCACTGGCGGTTGGAGACTCGCGTCTTCGATGCTTCCCGAAGCGATAGCCACGTGTCAGCCCGTTATTGGGCTTTGACATGCATGCGGGAGTTAAAGCCGACGGTTCTGATTAGCGAGCCATTAATCACAGGCTTTGTGGTCTGCCTATAAATAGGGCTCAGCTTCTCCTTTTAGCAGTCCATTACTTAGACTGCTCCCTTTTGAGAGCGAATGCTCTGAGCGATTCTGCCTTTCCTCTTCAAGGATTTGTATCTGAGACTTGCCTCCATGGATGATGATGACCCAGAGCTTTCATGCTTCTGTTTAATCTCTTCAGAAGATTATCACTGTCAAGTGATTTTAAGATCAAGAAGCGTTTCCTTGAGCACCTTTTATATCCGCGCCTTGGTGCAGAGAGTTCAACCCTTAATGGGGGATGCTGCGGGTATGACTTCCTGGTCTGCCATGAAATTTTCAGCCCTGAATTTTGCAACCCCTGTTTGTCGAACAGGGAGACGGCAATTTTCGCATCTGATTCTTTTTGCGCCTCATACCTTCGACGCGGATGCAAAACTAGACTGCGTTTGACTTCTGTGTGTATCACAATTTTGATCGCGTCTGTTTCTGTCGCCGCAGAAGTTAGGTTCACTACGCGGGTTATTCCTGCATTTGCAGTTTTCTGCTATAGCTGCGTCTGTCACTTAGTTTTTCTGGTTGAAATATACTAAGTTTCAGATCTTCTAACTTCTGTTTGCTTCTTGCAGGTAGGCTTAATCATCCTTTTTCATGTTCGCTGGGCCCTTGGGAGAATATATCGGCCAGTGAACTTGGTCGATGGTCGACCACAGGAGAAGAAGTCATGGCTCCCGTCTTCGGGAGATGGGGATCGGACCCTCGCCAAGATCTCTTTGGATTCAATGCACCAGTCATGCTTCTTGGCATGGCATGGTCAGAGTGAGTATGGCAGGGGATATAGTGGTGGTTATGTCCTTGGATTCTCCCTTCACCTACCCCAGAAGTGACATCGATGAGTACTCCATGCTCATTGAATGACTTTCTGGTGGTGAAGATGTTCATCAACGAAGGATCATACCCCGCTGCTTCAGATGGTCAGGTGGAATCAGAAAATTCTGCTGCGTTTCAATCTCAAGAACACCATTACTCTTGGTCAATGATGGGCTCTTTCGATGTTTACATCATGCGTCGTGGTGCAATCAATCATCCGAACGCAGTTACAGTGCTCCACCCATCTTTGGGGCCCTTCCAAACATCTTGTATTTGGAGTAATGAATCCAGCTTCAAAGAATGAGTGCAACCTTTGAGAGAAAGGGACTTCTTTGTGTACTCCTGTATTGTAACACTCAATCTTATTGTATAAGAGAGCGTTTTGTATCACTTTCATATGCCTGGATATAAATAAAAGTGACACTTTTCTTTTTTGTCTCTTCTATTGTCTTGAACTCTCTCTTTTCTTTTTAGTCAGATGCATAGAAGCAAGAATCTTTGGCTTGTCAAAACTATGATGATAATCTTGACAAGTCAAATTTTGTGGAGAAAGATCCTATTTCAGGAACCCCACAATACTGTCAGAGGTGTAATATTAACTTGACAAGGATAAAATGATTTTTGGTGGACCTGCCACTTTATAAAAGAAAGTAACAGGTTGAATTGGTATCCCCAGGGAATGTGAGCTTTTATCAAAGGTTTAAGCTCAACTGGAGAGTTGATGAAAACACTGTTAACGGTGTAATGTTAACCTAACAATGTTTTTAGGTAGACTTGTTGTTCTGTTGAGGAGAATAACAAGTGAGACTAGGCTCGCGGGGAGTCTAGGAAAGTCTTTACCGTTAGAGGTGTGATATTAACTCAACGGGTTGAATGTAGTCTTGTCAGAAGTGTAATGTTAACTTGACAAGGATGTGAGTCAGAGGTGTGATATTAACTTGACTCAAAAGCTTTTCCGTTTTATCTGGAAAAACTAAAAGTGTCACTGTCATAGGTGTAATGTTTAACTTGACAATGGGGGTAATGCTAGAGGTATAATATTAAACTTGGCATTGGTCATCTCGACTTTGACAAGGAAGTCCGAGGGAAAGTCATAGCTTTAAGTGTATTGTTGAACTTAGCAATGACCTGGATGCTAGAGGTGTAGTGTTAAACTTAGCATTGTTCATTTCAGCTTCGATATGAAAGACTGAAGAAAAGATGACTGTCAGAGGTGTGATGTTAACTTGACAGAAACTCGATGTACTGTTTAGAAGTATAATGTTAACAGTAATTTGTCAGAGGTGTGGTATTAACTTGACAGAAATTGATTTGCGATATGAGCAATTTGAGGACCTGTCATTCTATTGATGAGAATTGACAAGTGAATTTTGAAGTGCCAGAGGTATAATGTTAACTTGGCAAGTTTGAAAGCTTGTTACTCCATGTAGAGTTGACAATCAAAGTTTGTACTCGACAAGAGGTATTGAAAGTTTTCATTACCAGAGGTATAGTGTTAACTTGGTAATGATTGTATTTTATAGACCTACCATTCTATGGATGAGAATTGGTAAGGGATTTTTTAGAGGGAAGAGCGGAACTACATCCACTTAAGATTTTTAGCAAACCCTCAGCTGTCAACGGGTTTGATACACCTTTACCAACCACCGTTTGAGTTGGGTTAGCCATGCTATTTCCCTCAGCATGATGAGTTGTCGAAGACTTATGTTGGGCTTAAAAGCCAACATTTTCCTCTATCCTTAGCCGTCGGAGGCGTCGGATCAAATGGGAACATGTCCCTTAGGATTTTTAGCAAATCCTCAGCTGTCAACGGGTTTGATACACCTTTACCAACCACCGTTTGAGTTGGGTTAGCCATGCTATTCCCCTCAGCATGATGAGTTGTCGAAGACTTATATTGGGCTTAAAAGCCAACATTTTCCTCTATCCTTAGCCGTCGGAGGCGTCGGATCAAATGGGAACATGTCCCTTAGGATTTTTAGCAAATCCTCAGCTGTCTACGGGTTTGATACACCTTTACCAACCACCGTTTGAGTTGGGTTAGCCATGCTATTCCCCTCAGCATGATGAGTTGTCGAAGACTTATGTTGGGCTTAAAAGCCAACATTTTCCTCTATCCTTAGCCTTCGGAGGTGTTGGATGTTAATGAAGAAGCTCTTCTTGTTTTGATCAGAGGTGTACTTTTAACTTGATCGGAGGAGGGGTACTATTAAGGATAGTACTTCTTCAAGAATCTGCCATTGATTGGCATCATGAGTGTATCGCCATTTGAAGTTATGAGGCGATATGATCCATTTGAGTAGACTGACTCCACTACAAATGGTCCTTCCCATTTGGGTTGGAATTTTCCTTTTGTCTTATGTGTCATCACCATAGGTCGTCTGACAACTAAGACAAGATCGCCTTTCTTGAAAGTTCGCACTTTGACTTTCTTGTTGAAGGCTCTGTAATCCGAGCTTGGTAGAGCTCGATTTGTTGTTGGGCCTGCAAACATTTGTCATCTAAGGCCTCCAATTCCTGGAGTCGCTATCGATGCTTCTCCTCATTTGTCATCTCTGCTGTTAGGACGACGCGTAGAGATGGAATTTGGACTTCCAGTGGAAGCACGGCTTCACACCTAGCTTATCGTCCCAGTCACGTTGACTTTTCGAGATGAATTTCTTGAGAAGTTTGCCGATGGTTTTGTTGAAAGCTTCTGCGAGACCATTAGCGGCGGGGTAGTATGCCGTTGAGGACACACTCTGGATTCTGAACTTGGCGCAGAATCTCTGGAAAGCCTGGCTGATGAACTGGGGTCCGTTGTCATGGACAATTCGTCGAGGTACACCAAAACGGTAAATGACGTGATGTTTCACGAATTTGATTACATCAGATGACTTCACCTCCTTCAAAGGAACGGCCTCAGCCTATTTGGAGAAGTAATCGGTTATTGCCAAAATAAACCGATGTCCTTTTGATGATGGAGGGCTGATAGGGCCAACCACATCCATCCCCCACATTTCAAATGGCCAAGTAGAAGTCGTGGAGTGAAGGTAGCCTGGCGCCTGATGGATGAAATCGCCATGTATTTGGCAGGCGTGACATCTTTTGGCATAAGTGATGGCATCAGCGATCATCTTAGGCCAATAATATCCCAGCCTTTGGAGTCGGTATGCAAGTTTTGGGCCAGGTTGATGGGCTCCACACATACCGTCATGGGCTTCTGTCAATATTTCCTGTGCCTCTTTTGGTGAAAGGCAGCGGAGCAAGATCCCGTCGTGCGATCGACGATACAATGTTCGTGTAATCGCATTATAGTAGAATTTGGGGGCTTTCCTTCTAATGGCAGCCGCTTCCTTGGTGTCCTCAGGCAAGATGCCATACAAGACATAATCAATGTAGGGGAATCGCCAGTCTCTAGGCTCTGGACCAATTGACAATTCCAGCGCTTCTTTGTTTTGAGAATCTCCTGTTGGCTCCTGGTAATCCTCAGGAACAATTCTCGGGCAATACAGGTCATGGCTGTGGACAAATATCTTCTCCACTGTTCCAGCCAATAGAGCTAAAGAGGCAGCGAGAGACGCCAGTGCGTCTGCATGCGCATTTTGCTTGCGTGGTACATGGTCGATGTAGAAGTTTGTAAACTTCCCAGCCATGTGGATGGTTGCGTTGTAATAGGGTACTAGGTCTTCATGTCTGACTTCGTCTCCCTGCGAACCTGGCTAACGATGAGTTTGGAGTCACCATATGCCTCGAGATTTTTAACGCCAATCTCATCGGCGAGTTGCATCCCAATCAAGAGGGCGTTGTACTCCGCTACATTGTTGGAGCAGGGCTCAGTTAATGAGACAGTTCGAGGAATCACATAGTTCTGTGGGGAGACGAGTACTACTCCTACTCCTGCCACTATATGTCCTTTTGGGCTTGTTCTCGATGCACCGTCAAAGAAAAGTTGCCACACCTGCCCTTCGAAGGATGTCTGGGTCTGGCAGGCTTCAGCGACCTCGTCTGGGAGATCTTCGTAAAGTTGGGCTACCCTCGGATCTGGATGCTCAGCCAGAAAATCCGCCACCGCTTGACCCTTCACGGCTTTTTATGGTAAAAAGTGCATTTCATATTGGGATAGCAATATGGCCCATTTTGCCAGCCGGCCGTTCAATGATGAAGGTTTTGTCATAAGTAACCTCAAGGGGCTGACTTTTGAGATGACGTTTATTGTTTGGCCTACCAAATAGTGTCGCATTTTCTGAATAGCAAACCCCAATGCCAAACACTCTTTCTCGATCGAGTTGTACTGATGTTCGGCTCCGATCATTGTTCTACTCAAATAGTAGATTGCTTGCTCTCGTCCTTGATCATCATTCTGAGCTAGTAGAGCTCCTAAAGAATGATCCATTGCTCGGATGTATACCAGGAAAGGTGTTCCAGACACCGGAGCTGTAAGGACTGGCGATTGTGTGAGGTACTGTTTAATTTTCTCAAATGCTTGCTGGCAAGCGCTATACCAAATGAACGAAACACCTTTCTTCATTAACTTGGAAAAGGGTTGGCATCTTCTGGAGAGATTTGAGATAAATCTTTGGATGTACGCCAATCGACCCTGCAATCCCCTGAGCTCCTTGAGGTTTCTCGGCGGTTGCATTTCCTGGATAGCGCGAACCTTTTCTGGGTCCACATGAATCCCCGTAGAGGTTACTAAAAACCCTAAGAATTTTCCACTGGCCACCCCCAGGAAGGACTTGGTGGGGTTCATCTTCAATTGATGAGCCCGCATGATACCAAAGACAGCCTTCAGGTCAGATATGTGATCACCTTTAGCGCGACTTTTTACTGCAATGTCATCAACATAACATTCCACCATTTTGCGCATGTGCTGATGGAAAATGGCATTCATGGCCCTTTGATATGTTGCCCCTGCATTCTTCAGTCCGAAGGGCATGACGGTATAGCAGTAGACCCCTAGTGGTTTTCTGAAGGAGGTGTGCTTTTCGTCATCAGGATACATTTTGATTTGATTATATCCTGAGAATCCGTCTATGAAGGACATTCGTTCGAATCCACATGTATTGTCAATCATGACATCTGTGATTGGCAGTGGGAATTCGTCCTTGGGACAGGCCTCGTTCAGATCACGAAAATCGATGCAGATTCGGATCTTTCCGTTCTTCTTGGCAACGGGGACGATGTTGGCTACCCAGTCGGGATGTTGTTCTTCCCTGATGAAGCCAGAATCTATAAGCTTTCTGACTTCTGATTGAATTGCCTCCATTATCTCTGGGCGGAATCATCGCTGTTGTTGTTTGATGGGCTTTACGTCCGAATTGATGTTGAGGCGGTGCATAGCCATTTGAGGATCAAGTCCGGGCATGTCTTCGTAATTCCAGGTGAAGACGTCTATATACTCTTGTACAAGAGATATTAGATCCTTTTTCTCTGAAGGTGACAGGCCGTCACTTATGAAGATGGGCTTAGGATTAGCCTCATCCCCCAGATTGATCTGAACAACCTTGTCTTCTGTGGGTGGCTCTCGCTGTTCAAAGCGGGTATCCCAAAGAGTATTTAAATGTTTGATCCAAGGATCTGTATCGGATTGGATCACTTCTTCATCTCCGTCTTCCAGGTGGCTTGTTGAAACCATGTTCACTGAAAGTTCTCTGAAGATGTTGCCGACACTGACATCTGACTCCCATGATGACGTGCCTGAAGAGTAATCGTGACCTGACTACTCTCCAGAATCAGAGGCTGATGGAGCCGGAGTTGATACATAGCCGAACCCCCTGCGAGTCTGATGATAATAATCGGGCGCTTTTCCTTTCGGCACAAAGGATCGAAGTAGCGTTCTCCTTCCTTTGCCAAAGTTTACCCGGGTCTGCTTGTTAGATTATATCCCATCTTTTTCATCATTGTGAGTGCCTTTGGCTCATAATGACTGAACTGAGGGGATTCCTGCTCGCCTTCTGATTCTTCATGGGTCATCGGTTCAGATTCAATTTGTCCAAAAAGGATTGGTCTTTGGCCTTTCCGTCTTGCTGGAACCATGAATACAGCTTCTTGCGCATCACCGGCATTTCGACATGTCTCGAAGGATGATTTCATTGGTACATGCAATGATACCAAAGCATCCATTACCGGCCAGAGACCATCATCCACATCAGTGCTAGTGTCTGAAGGCACTGAATCAGAAGCAAATACAGAGAAATACGCCAAATCTAATTCTTCATTAATACACCATCCGCCTACATCGTCGGTGGTATTATCAATATCGAGCTTATTAGTGCTCGTTACAGGTGGATCTAGCTCCCACATGCACTCTTCTTCTCTGAGCTCGGTGTCAGCTTCGTTACCAGAGTCGGGCTCCTCCGGTTGCGGGATTTCATCTGTGTCTATAGATTCCTGGTACAGGAGGGAATCTGTGAAATAATTCTCTACTCCCTTGAATGGATGCCTTTCGGCAATCAACGTTCGCACCTTTCCACTTCCGTCAATGTATTTCATGACTTGGTGGAGAGTAGAGGGAACGATAGAATTGCGATGAATCAACGGTCGTCCCAGCAACAAGTTGTAGGAGGTGTCAGCATCTATGACGTAGCATGTCACCTCTGACTTTAGGTCTCTAATCTGGCATTTGAGCTTGACCTTCCCCATTGGACGGGTACTATTGGCATTGAACCCGTAAATAGTAGTCTGGGTGGCGCTCAAACGGTGAGTAGGAATCCCGAGATGTTGCATGACTCGGCGAGGCATAATGCTCAATGCGGACCCGGGATCTACCTGAATGCGGTTCACCTCAGATGATCCAATATACCCTGCGAAGTAAAGGGTCGATCATGTTTCCCTTTGACTTGCATATCATCTGCCGTGAAGGTGATGCAGGGAATATTTTGGGAGGCGTGGAGGGAATCCTCTACATCTTCCTCCTTTGGCCCGATCGGTACCTGGGTCATGAAGACCTCAGCATTAGCCAGAGCTTCTTGTAAAGCTTCTCTGGTCAACTTTGATAGCCTAAGAAGCTCATAAAGCGTAATCCGCGTCGGGATGTTGGCTAGTTGAGCCAGGACATCAAAGCGGTAAGGTGCTGTGGATCCTTCCGCTAGGTCTTTTGAAAGAACTCTGGAAAACCGAAGCTCTTTCTGTTTCTCCACAGGTTGCTTTGTGGAGGGCTTGGCTGGCTCTGCAGCGGGTCTTGGAGGAGTTACCGCCATTTCGTCATACTTTTTCAAATATGATTGCCCTGAACGGGTTTCCGCCACCAGTTGACTGGGTTCTGTGGCCAGAACTATTGTTTCCTCTTCCGAATCGGTCAGCGAGGGAACATTAGTCTCTGCTTCCCGCGAAGAGGCGCATACCACATTACAGGATGTGGCCTTTGCTTTGCCTTTGGACTTCCTATTGGTCACAGTAGTCCATTGCTGGCCATCAACAAGGTCAGGGTGAACCCACATGACTTCTCCCTGAGGTGTGAAAACGGGTACCATGCCCTTCTCTTGCTGTTGGTGAGGGTCTGTGTTGACCATTCTCAGCTCTCCTCTTGGGATAGTGACTACTCCAGAGGGTGTTGGAGGTTGCCTTCCAAACTGGAGGAATGACGTCATATTGGCCGCCACCTTCTTCTGCTCTGGACGGAGTTTTAACATCTCCGCGTCAATCAGAGCCTGAAGGATGTCCTTGAAGACATAACAGCTCTTGGTGGGGTGTCCCAACATCCTGTGATACATGCAGTAGCTGGGATTGTCGGTTTTACCGACTTCTTCAGGGCGCCTAGCTTCAGGAAGCTTCAGTCGATTGCTCTTGTTGAGTAATTTGAAGAGTGAGTCGACATGTTTATCCTTGAAGGAATACTGCTTGTTGGCGCGTGGTTGGCTTGAAGAGCCACTCCCTTTAACCGGTTGAGGTTTGACAGAAGATTTGGTTTCTGTCGCCAAGTTGTCCTTCCGTTTGGCTTGGAGGGATGTGTCTAGCATACGCCTTGTTGACCTCTCCGGCCTGGGCTTACCTTCTTCCACTCTGACGCGGGCGACAATCTCCTCAGCCTGTTCACCTTGTTGGACCAATTGCTTCCAGGTGCGGCTTTCAGCAACTCCTATTTGAGTAATGAGCGAGGTTTGGAGATTGTGGCGGCATGTTTACACCAGGGTAACCTGGGTCATACCGCTTGGACATCGGAGTGCCACGTTCCGAAATCTTTCCACGAAAGATTTGACGGACTCTCCCTTTCGTTGTTTAGTAGCCAAAAGGGTGGGCATTGTGACTTCCGAGTCATCTTCGAAGAAGCGCGTTAAGAAAAGCTTCTCCAAATCACCCCAGTTCTTGATGGAGCCTTCTGGGAGCTTCATGAACCATTCAAAGGCAAGCCCTTTTAGGGTGCTAATGAATAAGCGCGCTAAGATAGCATCGTTATCTACTACATTCCCTGTTTGGGATTTAAAGTAGTAGATATGTTGGTTGGGTGACCCCTTCCTATCGAATGCTTGGAGGGTGGGAGCCTTGAACTTGGAAGGGTACAGAACCAGGTCCCACTCGGCCGAATAAGGTCGGACCACTCTAGCTTCTTGGAGGCCTTTCCGGTTGGTAAGGGCCTCAAGACGTTGCTCCAACTGATTCATTCTTTTAGAATGAACCTTTCCCTGGTCTCGGTCGTTCTTTTCCTGCGACGAGGACTTAGACGAACCAGAAGTAGGTTGCTATTTCTTCTCGGAGTGTTCGGAAGATGAGCTTTCTCCCTCTTTTCGCTTGCCTTTAGACGTCTTAGAGGAGGCTCTGTTGGTTGACTTCCTCTTGTCTTCGAGCAACTGTGCGAGCATCTGCTTGAGGGAGTCGATAGATTCTTGCTGAGCACGAATCATCTCGAGTTGTTCCTTCTGGACCTGGGCTTGCAGCTCCAAGCACTTAGCGGTCTCCTCAGGAGTGCTCGTCATGTATGTGAAGGCCTCTTTCTCTATAGAAGAGTTTGAAGCCTGCGACTCTGCAATGGCAGAGTGCGAGTCATTAATCTCAATGCCCCGGGCTAAGGCATTGTAGTTAATCGAGGGAATGGCCCCGGTCCGGGTGCTAGTGTGTCGGTATACTCCTTCCGGTTCAGAGTCAGACTCGTCGGAGCTGACTACAGGCTGTTTCCCCTGCTCCTGCTCGTCATATTTGCTGTGAGCTGTGGATACTCAGTGTCAGAGAAGATCCTCCGCTTGTGAGAGCGTCTTCTTTTGGTTGATGGGGAAATCATGGTCAGCTGTCTAACTAAAGACTGCTGGTTCGCGCCTGAATCACAACGGCACTCAGAGAGCATAGAGATGAGCCGTTGGTAGCAACATGACGAAGTGACCTGATTAGCACTTCTTCTCCTTGTCAAATAATCTCTCAGATCCGTGGGAGGAGGGTCAAAGAGATTAGCCTCGCAACTTCGAGGGCGGGAGACATCCTTGCGTTGTATAGCTTGGATGCAGGATTCAGAGACGCAGCTCTCGCGCTGTAGCTTTAGGATGCGTGTCTGGCGTCTCTGCTGAGAAGAGACGCGACTGTTGTGTTGCTGATTGGTGAATCAGAGTAGAGACGCTTGAGAGAGAGCGGACTGCTGGGCCCTACGCCTAGAGGCGCGTGCTTCTTGTACTTGATGAGGCGCGCACGCTTCTTCTTGGCGTCTGATGAGTGGAGCTCTAGAGGAGCTAACTTGGGAAGTCTCGCGTTTGGACCGCCAAACGCGGACTTCGCGTGCTGGATATGGCGCAACTGAGATGCCAGTTTGAACCTTGCGACCTGTCTCAGTTGGACGATCGCCAGTTCCAACTTGCAGCTGACACGCACGCCTCCTCAGTCGGCGCTCAGCGTTTCGGTTGCGTCGTGGAGGTGGAAAGAAACCAACGACGACCTGGTGCTGAGGGAGAGGGTGAACTGGCTGGACACCAGAGGGCTTGACCATGCGGGTCTCCTGAGAGACGTTGGCGCGTGTGTCACGCTTGGCGTAATTGGCCGCAACACCCTTCACAGCAGTCGCCCCTGAGAGAGTCTCAGAGCGGGTTTCCGGGCAAGTCCCCGTAAAGATCATGCGGCAGACGCGGGTCTTTGGGCTCTTGGAGCCGGAGGAGAGAAACTCTTCATACTTTGCCTGGTCGAACTCGACGACAAGCGATTCGACCATCTTCCCCTTATAGAGGACGTCACCTTGCGCCACGATTTGTTCATCAGTAACAAATGTAGTCCCCAGCGGAGTCGCCATCTCTTGTACGCGCACGGAAAATCGAAAGAGGATTCGCTGTAAAATTTCCTTGGATCAATTGAAAGATTACAACAAAACAGTTTTTCCGACTACAAGGGAGGGAGGATGTTGAGTCTTGAATCCTCCCTTTATTTAAGGCTGGGTTCTTCAAGTGGCGGTGGAGAGTGAATCTTGTTCTCCGTTGACCGGGTGAACGTTGAGATCTTCCGGGGCTCTTCTCTTTGGGTGGTTGACGGAGTAACACAGCTCTGTCGACCAAAACTCTCAAAGAGATTGTCGGCAAAGACTAACTTGAACACAGCAAATTTTCTGAAGGGTTGGACTCTCTCTCTCTCCTTTCTCTCAGAGTTCTTTTCTCCCAAAAAAAATCCGACCCCTTCTTCATAGCAACGGGGCTATTTATAGAGGTTTCAGGGGCGTACGTTGAAAAACACCTAGAGGGGGGGTGAATAGGTGTTAGTGCTAATCTAAAACTAAATGCAAAACTAAGTGCGCTAAAAACGGAAGCTAATGCAAATTATGCACAAACTAATACAATACAACAAGTGTAGCCGAATTCCCCTTGCGAGGCTCTGGACTAACTCCCCTTGATTCCCCTTGAAATGGGTTGAGGTGCTATGTGAAGCTCTTGTTGGATGAGTATAAGTTAGGCACACACACAAGCAATCCAAGCAATGTGCACACACAATCAAGCCAAGCAATCAAGGATATAGCAATATGGATTATGCAAGGCACAACACAAGCAAATAAATATGACAAGATGAATGAAGTATGATGCTTTGCACAATATAAATGAGAGAGAGTTAGAGAGACAATGGATCAATCGCAAAGACCAAGATATGTTTCGAGGTTCGAGCACCTTGCTCTACATCCCCGCCTACACCACCGTGTAGGATTTCCATCCACTATCTCCCACCGAGGGAACCTCTACCGAAGAGGATTTGTTACAACACTAGGAGTACCAAACTCCTCTCTCAAACAACAACCTCCACCGAGGCCAACAACCAACCAACAACCACCTCTACCGAAGAGGCTCACAACCAACACAATCACCTCTACCTAAGAGGGATCCAAACCAATACCACTCAGATCACCTCTACCGAAGAGGGATTCACAAAAGTAAGGAGGGTTTACAATAAGTGGTTACAAAGACCACAAACACAATCTTTCTTTCTTTTCTCTTTTCCTTTTCCACAAAAACGATCCTAATAGATTAGGATAGGTGATAGCTCAAGTGTGGAAACAAGGTGTTTTTGGAAACCAGCAACAAAGAAAATCTACTTGGGAAATCACTTGTAAATGACAGAAAACGAAAAATAAACAATCTCCCAAAACCCTAGCTTTCTTTGATTTTCCAAAAAACCCAAAAACAAATAAGATGAAATCTTTTTGACTTAAAAACTCTTTTAAAACTCTTTTAAAACACTAGAGAAAGTCTGAAATTTTTCTCCTTGAAAACCTTGACCAAAATCCCAAAGAGATGGGGTTTATATAGGCCAAAACAGAAACTAGCCGTTAGAGCTGAGCTGGTAGCTCTGACAGGCAACAGTCGACCGGCCGTCGACCGTCCAACGTCATATTTTGACCCGTTGGAGCTACCGGTCGACCGCCCGGTCGACCCAAACTAACAGAGAGCAGAACTCTCTGCAGCGGTCGACCGTCCGGTCGACCGGACCACTGTGCTACAGACGTACACAAGTCTGTGCACGTCGGTCGACCGGTGCGGTCGACCGTCCCTTTGTGCGGTCGACCGTCCCGGTCGACCGACCAGCCTGTCAGCACAAAAATAAGATCAGAAAATTTGGGAAAAATATTTTATAAAAATCTTTTATCTTTTTCTGAAAATTCTATAAAACTTATTTTAACATTTTATATTGAAACATAAACATGTGATAAAAATTTTCAAGACATATATCAATCATATCAATTCATTTTTGTGTCTTGCCAATTTTATCAAAAACAAAACTTGTATTTTTATCAAACTTGATTTTACAATAGGAAATCTGATTTTCCTAAAACTTTATAGAATTACAAAAACATGATATTTGAACATTATTAAGCATGATGCATATGGACATAGGTCCAATATACATTCACAAAATATATCACAGTTTTTGTTCTTTAATTTCAAAAATATGTTTTATACCAAAACATAAAACTACATGAATAGGTACGTCAAACTAAGTTTGTATAAGTCATATAAGCATGTATGTATATAGAGCACATCTAATATACATATAAAACATGTAAACTTGTTTGATCAAACTATTCATGAAAACCAAAATCCAAATCATGAAATGTGTGTGTATGTGTACTTGAGCATATCATACTATTCTAATCTTTACAAATGGATCTAAAACTCACAATCTAAACTAGGATACCTAAGTCTTCTTGATGATCTCCATCTTCAAGTAGACTTGCTCCCAAACGCGATCCACCGAGTGCAAAGGTATGATCTTTAAGCTTTGGCACCGAATCACCATGATAAGCTTCCAAACACCTTGTTGAAGCTAATTACCAACTAATATCTTGGTTAATGATCTGAAACTTAAGCAATACAAGATTATTAGTAAACATAACTACATGAGTTAATCATCATCAAAACTAGGGTGGAAGGCCTTTGGGCCAACAATCTCCCCCTTTTTGATGATGACAAAACTCATGGAGTTATATATGCATGGATTAAAGTAAAGCTTCAAGGAAGCTCCCCCTTAACTCATGCATAGCCAAATAAACATAATAATATGCAATGAAGGCTCTTAAAAAAAACATGAATGCACAAATATGCATAAACAATAAAGGTTCTAGATACCAATGAAATATTTAAAGCAAAGCATGCTCTAGATACCAATTAACAAATAAACATTTTCTAGATGCTCTAGAAACCAATAATTTTCTAGATGCTCTAGAAACCAATAAACGTACATTAAACTATATTAAACTTAATATATGCAAAAACATAACTATGCATATATATAAAACTCACAAATAATTCTCCCCTTTTTGTCAATCATCAACAAAGGGGTAAACATTCAAAAACTATAAATAAAATGAGGGGTAAAAATTTTTCTCCCCTTTTTGTGTCAATCAAAACAATGCAAACAATGGTCTCCCCTTTTTGTCTAAAATAAAAATAAAGTCAATAAGGGGTGACTACAAATATGATATCAATTAAAAATATGTCAATGAAGCATCTTGATACCAAATGAAGATAAACAAAGATTAATAAATGTTATATGCTATATACATTCATGAAGAGGAAGACGCTAAGTTAGCTTCCCTACACATATGAGTTACATGAAGAAAGGAAGACCGCCCTAATTCACATAACACAAAATATGTAATGCATAAAAGGAGATGTGAAGCTCCCCCTACACACGTGTACCACATAAGGAAGAGTTGTCAAGCTCTTCAATACAAGATACACTCAACATGAATTTATACACATATAGGCAATGTAAAATAAATATGTTTTTCTTAAACAAAATTTTGAGATGCCAATTTAAAACATTTAACATAAACATCTTGATATCATTAAGAGAAATGTGTTCTTTTAAACATATGATACCAATTTGAAACTATATTTTAACATAAAGTAAGGGAGTGGAAATCAAATACCAATTGAAAGACAACATCAAATCTTCTCCCCCTTTATGAAATACCACTAAACATATGCATAAGCTTGTTAAGATACCAATTGAAAACAAATCAAACAATAGAAAATTTTTTTAAGCTTAGCATAAACAAGTATATATACGTATGAAAATTAGATACCAATTGACATTGATATTCTTGAAAGAGTAAGCATACATATACAAAACATATATGAGTATACAAAAAGATCAAAATTGATACCAATTGAAAGTGTTCAATGATACCAATTGAAAGAATAGGGTCAAGTGTATATCTCATATTATAACGAAGAATATGAACTAGTTAAAATGAAAAGTTTTGTTAACTAGTACGAAATCCTTCAAGTAAGGAATAAATACAAATCATTTTTCATAAAAATGAAATCCACATGATAATCAACACTCTAATCCAATTAAGCATAAAAATGTCTCATGAAAATAAAACATGAGCAAATAATAAATGTGAGTGTACAAGTCAAGTATGGAGATCACAATCATGAAAATTTGTTCAATTAAGTTCAATTATTCCTTTAAACAAGAAAACTAAAAATTAATATTATTTAATCTTCAAGCATATGTATGTCTAATACAAACCAAAGTATACATACATATCCAAGATACAAACGAGTCCACAAGGATATATGCATGAAGACACGTGGCTCAAAAAGGATATTCATGTATATCTAATGGTTTGGACAAGGTAACATATACATGAAGTTTAAATACCAATTCAAGGAAAACATGAAAAGCATGAAAAGTATGAAAATTTAGCTTTTCATTAAAACAATTTGATACCAATTCTTTTCAAGGTATATGTATGATTTGTCAACACAAGAAGTATACATACATATCCCTTAAACACACTTTGAGTCCATAATAGATATTAGCATGAAAGGCAAATGACTCAAGGGGTATACATGTATATCTTCAAGTTTGGCAAAATACACATATACATGAAATGAAAACTCATAATCATAAAAACAAATACCAAAAATGGAATACAAGTTTAAAATGTATGAATCATCAAAACTAGACTATACTAGCACATCTAATGGGAACAAACAAGCATTCAATCCCAAACATATATAGATTTGTTTGTAGCCCATCATATGTACAAATATAAATCCTAGTCTTAATGAAAACTAACATCTAAACATATATTCAAAACATGAAGTATCAAAACAAACACGAATATTATTTTGCTATATAAAACAAGCAAATATTCATCAAAAATTCTTTTATCAAACTTCTAGGTATATGTATGATTCATCCAAATTTAACAATATACATACATATCCCCCAACCGTAAACGAGTCTATTAAAAGTATTTGCATGAAGGCAAAAGACTCATGGGTATACATGTATATTTATTAGGTTTGAATTCAAAATACATATACATGAAGTAAAAACATAAAAATAGGCATAGCAAATGAAGGAATCATCAAAACTAGCTTATACATGTGCATATAGTGGGTACAAATGAGCATGAAGTGCAAACATATAAAAGTCAATTTGTTCTCACTATGTGTACATGCATACATGCAAGTTTTGATAAAATCTACATCTAAACTAGTTTATACCACATAAAGCATAAAACAACAAAAAATCATCATGAGAAAACTAAAACATGATTACTATGTAAATTCACATGTATTAGATTCATGATGTACATTATAGCTTAACAAAAGTGAGAACACTAAGTATTGGTTCATATAAGTATGTGTGTCTCAAATACTATACATGTATGTCAAGGATCTAATAATCATGGAAAGAACATACTAATCCATAGACATCAAAAACATGCTATAATCATGAATATTGAAAGAATGTAAACAATAAATGAGGAGTTAGGATAGTTACCAAAACGAAGAAGCAACTTTCCTTGTCTCCAAAACGTGGTGGTCCTCTCCACCAAATCTTCCCATGAAAGTGATGCATCCAAATGATTTCCTTTAAGTCCGGAACGCATCCACTCCAAGGTGCTATCACTCTCACGTCATGTGAGAGCCCACACCTACATTAAACAAAGGAGGGGTGGTCTTTGGTACCCACATCTTATTGGGTCCATGGGGTTAGTCCCTTCTCTAACCCAAACAAAATTCTTCGCTAAATTTGAAGTATGTAATCTATCAAAGCAAAATTTAGCAAGGTGGCCCTTACGTCCACAATGTGTACATGTGTACACATGAGCATACATATGGTGATGGGTGTGTTCGTGAGGAGCATGTGTATGCCGTGGAGGGTGTGCATGCATATAGGATGGAATTTGTTTCTTTCGAACCAAGGTTTCCAACGTGAGTGGTTCATGGCACATTGGCTCATAGTGGAGCCCAAACAATCTACCTTCTCCTTAAGCATGGATATATCATTATTAATCTTAGAAGAAGAGGTACATGCATTAGGTAGACTAGATGAAGAAGCTACACTAGCATGGCAAACATGAGCATCAATCTTATTTTGTAAAACAATATTTTTATTTAAACATACATCTAAATCATTTGAAATAGAAATAATTTTGTTTTTCAAATCAACATTCTCTTTTAAAACAAAATCTACTTTTGAAGACAAATTTTCATTCTTCTTCAAAATAGCATGGCAATCATTTTTAGATTTTAAAATTCATTTTCTTTAAGTGCAAGGTCAAGTTGAGATTTTGATGAATCCCTCTCATTAGAAATCTCCTCCTTCTCTTGCAAAAACACAATCAAGTCTAGAATGCAAACATTTATTTTCATTTTCAAGTCCTAGACTTTTCTTTTTCAAGATCTTATATTTTTCAATTAATTTTTCACAAACTATAGAAAGTTCTTCATTTAAAGCATGGGGATCAACAATCAAATCATCACATGAAGAACTAGCACAATCATTACTATCTAAGTGGGGTTCCGAATGTACCTCAAGGGAGTCATTCCCTTGGACCATTAAGCATTGAGATTCGGATTCGCCACTAGACTCCTCTTCATGGATTTGTACTTGAAGCTCGGAGGTGGTGGTTGTTGTCAATAGATTCCATACTGCAAAAGCGGAATCAAGATTAGAAACATGCATAAGATATTCTTTTGAAAGCGCTCTTCTAATGGCCTCTAGGGCTTGTGCATTGGCCCCTATATGAATGCGATTTCCAAGATAGCATTTCTTGGTAGCCGCAAGGATACATGTAAACCTAGGGTTTGGAGGTATATGGACATCCTAGTCTTCCAAACAAGAATGTTGGAAGCATCATACATTGGTGGGGTCATGAAGTCCATGGTAAACTATATGAGTGTGCCAAAAAACAAATGCAAACAATAGATTAGCAAACAAATGGATCTCACTCCTAGGATGTTAAGCCTAAGTATCAGGAGCACCCGCTCTGATACCAATTGAAAAACACCTAGAGGGGGGTGAATAGGTGTTAGTGCTAATCTAAAACTAAATGTAAAAACTAAGTGCGCTAAAAACGGAAGCTAATGCAAATTATGCACAAAACTAATACAATACAACAAGTTTAGCCGAATTCCCCTTGCGAGGCTCTGGACTAACTCCCCTTGATTCCCCTTGAAATGGGTTGAGGTGCTATGTGAAGCTCTTGTTGGATGAGTATAAGTTAGGCACACACACACAAGCAATCCAAGCAATGTGCACACACAATCAAGCCAAGCAATCAAGGATATAGCAATATGGATTATGCAAGGCACAACACAAGCAAATAAATATGACAAGATGAATGAAGTATGATGCTTTGCACAATATAAATGAGAGAGAGTTAGAGAGACAATGGATCAATCGCAAAGACCAAGATATGTTTCGAGGTTCGAGCACCTTGCTCTACATCCCCGCCTACACCACCGTGTAGGATTTCCAATCCACTATCTCCCACCGAGGGAACCTCTACCGAAGATTTGTTACAATACTAGGAGTACAAACTCCTCTCTCAAACAACAACCTCCACCGAGGCCAACAACCAACCAACAACCACCTCTACCGAAGAGGCTCACAACCAACACAATCACCTCTACCTAAGAGGGATCCAAACCAATACCACTCCGATCACCTCTACCGAAGAGGGATTCAAAAAAGCAAGGAGGGTTTACAATAAGTGGTTACAAAGACCACAAACACAATCTTTCTTTCTTTTCTCTTTTCTTTTTCCACAAAAACAAGATCCTAATAGATTAGGATAGGTGATAGCTCAAGTGTGGAAACAAGGTGTTTTTGAAAACCAGCAACAAAGAAAATCTACTTGGAAATCACTTATAAATGATAGAAAACGAAAAACAAAACAATCTCCCAAAACCCTAGCTTTCTTTGATTTTCCAAAAAACCCAAAACAAATAAGATGAAATCTTTTTGACTTAAAAACTCTTTTAAAACTCTTTTAAACACTAGAGAAAGTCTGGAATTTTTCTCCTTGAAAACCTTGGCCAAAATCCCAAAAGATGGGGTTTATATAGGCCAAAACAGAAACTAGCCGTTAGAGCTGAGCTGGCAGCTCTGACAGGCAACGGTCGACCGGGCCGTCGACCGTCCAACGGTCATATTTTGACCCATTGGAGCTACCGGTCGACTGCCCGGTCGACCCAAACTAACAGAGAGCAGAACTCTTTGCAGCGGTCGACCGTCCGGTCGACCGGACCACTGTGCTACAGACGTGCACAAGTCTGTGCACGTCGGTCGACCGGTGCGGTCGACCGTCCCTTGGTGCGGTCGACCGTCCCGGTCGACCGACCAGCCTGTCAGCACAAAAATAAGATCAGAAAATTTGGAAAAAATATTTTTATAAAAATCTTTTATCTTTTTCTGAAAATTCTATAAAACTTATTTTAACATTTTATATTGAAACATAAACATGTGATAAAAATTTTCAAGACATATATCAATCATATCAATTCATTTTTTGTGTCTTGCCAATTTATCAAAAACCAAACTTGTATTTTTATCAAACTTGATTTTACAATAGGAAATCTGATTTTCCTAAAACTTTATAGAATTACAAAAACATGATATTTGAACATTATTAAGCATGATGCATATGGACATAGGTCCAATATACATTCACAAAATATATCACAGTTTTTGTTCTTTAATTTCAAAAATATGTTTTATACCAAAACATAAAACTACATGAATAGGTACGTCAAACTAAGTTTGTATAAATCATATAAGCATGTATGTATATAGAGCACATCTAATATACATATAAAACATGTAAACTTGTTTTGATCAACTATTCATGAAAACCAAAATCCAAATCATGAAATGTGTGTGTATGTGTACTTGAGCATATCATACTATTCTAATCTTTACAAATGGATCTAAAACTCACAATCTAAACTAGGATAGCTAAGTCTTCTTGATGATCTCCATCTTCAAGTAGACTTGCTCCCAAATGCGATCCACCGAGTGCAAAGGTATGATCTTTAAGCTTTGGCACCGGAATCACACATGATAAGCTTCCAAACACCTTGTTGAAGCTAATCACCAACTAATATCTTGGTTAATGATCTGAAACTTAAGCAATACAAGATTATTAGTAAACATAACTACATGAGTTAATCATCATCAAACTAGGGTGGAAGGCCTTTGGGCCAACAATCTCCCCCTTTTGATGATGACAAAACTCATGGAGTTATATATGCATTGATTAAAGTAAAGCTTCAAGGAAGCTCCCCCTTAACTCATGCATAGCCAAATAAACATAATAATATGCAATGAAGGCTCTTAAAAAAAAAACATGAATGCACAAATATGCATAAACAATAAAGGTTCTAGATACCAATGAAATGTTTAAGCAAAGCATGCTCTAGATACCAATTAACAAATAAACATTTTCTAGATGCTCTAGAAACAATAATTTTCTAGATGCTCTAGAAACCAATAAACATACATTAAACTATATTAAACTTAATATATGCAAAAACATAACTATGCATATATATAAAACTCACAAATAATTCTCCCCCTTTTTGTCATCATCAACAAAGGGGTAAACATTCAAAAACTATAAATAAAATGAGGGGTAAAAATTTTTCTCCCCTTTTGTGTCAATCAAAACAATGGTCTCCCCCTTTTTGTCTAAACAAAAACAAAGTCAATAAGGGGTGACTACAAATATGATATCAATTAAAATATGTCAATGAAGCATCTTGATACCAAATGAGATAAACAAAGATTAATAAATGTTATATGCTATATACATTCATGAAGAGAAGACGCTAAGTTAGCTTCCCTACACATATGAGTTACATCAAGAAAGGAAGACACGCCCTAATTCACATAACACAAAATATGTAATGCATAAAAGGAGATGTGAAGCTCCCCCTACACACGTGTACCACATAAGGAAGAGTTGTCAAGCCTCTTCAATACAAGATACACTCAACATGAATTTATACACATATAGGCAATGTAAAATAAATATGTTTTTCTTAACAAAATTTTGAGATGCCAATTTAAAACATTAACATAAACATTTGATATCATTAAGAGAAATGTGTTTCTTTTAAACATATGATACCAATTTGAAACTATATTTTAACATAAAGCAAGGGAGTGGAAATCAAATACCATTGAAAGACAACATCAAAATCTTCTCCGCCTTTATGAAATACCAACTAACATATGCATAAGCTTGTTAAGATACCAATTGAAAACAAATCAAACAATAGAAATTTTTTTTTTAAGCTTAGCATAAACAAGTATATATACGTATGAAAATTAGATACCAATTGACATTGATATTCTTGAAAGAGTAAGCAAACATATACAAACATATATGAGTATACAAAAAGATCAAAATTGATACCAATTGAAAGTGTTCAATGAAACCAATTGAAAGAATATGGGTCAAGTGTATATCTCATATTATAACGAAGAATATGAACTAGTTAAAATGAAAA
>JAVJIF010023724.1:0-43744 GCA_038442645.1 Agave tequilana
CCGGTCGACCGTGGCACTGGAACAAAGAGCAGAGCTCTCTGCCGGTCGACGGTTCGGTCGACCGGGGCTTTCCAGAGAGCAGAAGCTCTCGCGGTCGATCGGCCTCCAGCAGTCTGGCGTGCACGTTCTGTGCACGTCGGTCGACCGACCCGGTCGACCGACTTCAAGCACGGTCGACCGGCCCGGTCGACCGGCTGAAGCCAGACAGGTCATTATAGGGATCAAAAACTTGGTCATTTTTTGTTCAAATAAAATCCCATAAAATCATGAAAAATCTACAAAAATAGTTTTAACATTTATACTTTGATAATCAAACATGCTTGAACAAATCAAGACATTTATAAATAATTTGAACTATTTTTGTAACTTGAAAATTTGGCTAAAACGAAAACTGTATTTTTTCAAAAATGGTTTTTCCAAAACTTCTCCAATAAACAAAAACAAGATATTTTAAACTCTTTTAAAGCATAGAGTGTATGGAAATGATCCACTACACATACATGATGAAATATCTATATTTTTGACATTAAGCACTAAACATGGTTTTGGTTAAAGATATGTAAACTTGAAACTCAAAAACCAAACCGGTATTTTTCTAAAGAAAACTCTTTTGTATTTTTCCAAATAAAAATTCTTTTATGAAAAACTTATCTAAATCAAGAGTGTGTGTGTGTGTAAGATATACTTGAGCAATCCACCAACTATTCTATCCTTTACATTTTATCTAAAAACAAATCTTATAAAAACTAACCTAGACACAAGTCATGATCTTGAAGGTCTTCACTTGAAGTCTTCATATCTTCTTGACTTGGTCCAAACACGATCCATAGAGCTAGACTTTCTTGAATACTTGATGTGGTCTTGATGCACAAGCTCTTGAATCAAACCGTGCTAGCTCCAAAACTTGACTTAAATCCTTTGTTGAAGCTACACACCTACTAAGATCTTGATCACAAATCTGAAACTAAATAAACACAAGATCATTAGTACTATAACTACATGAGTTGATCATCATCAAAACTAGAGTGATGGGCCTTTGGGCCAACAAAATGTGGGGTGTAACCCCTTGAATTTAGCAAGACTGAATCAGCCACTAGCTTCGTGTGAGGCTCGCAAATGACCTTACCGCGAAGCTCTTTGCGAGCTTCTGGCGAAGCTAAGATTCGTACGAACGTCCTCATGTCGTATGCCTGAATTGTCTCCACTTAATGTGGGATGAAGTGGGCGGGTGTAACCGCCCACTTAAAGTGGCGTTAATCCCACTAAATTAGTGGGGTTCATCATTAATCCCTTGTGGGATTTTGAAACGGTCAATTTGATGACCTAGCAAAGCTCACTGCGGAGCCGGATCATGCGAAGCTAGATCATGCGGAGCTAGCTTCAGGCGAAGCTATTTTCAGAGCCTCGTGTGAAGCTAAGATTCAGCCCATATCGGGGCTATGACTCAGCTAGGGATAGAGCTCCTGGCGCGAAGCTCTTGGATCAGCCTGTGGCAAGACTAAATGGGAAGCTTCAGGTGAAACTAATAGTTAGCCTCAAAATAAGGCTAACAAGCTTAGGCGAAGCTTTTAGTCTCATGCGGAGCTATAAAGCTTACCTTGGGGTTATGCCCAGGCTAAGTATTAAGCTAACTTAGCGTCTTAGGCCTGCTGGGTCTCTTCAAAAGCAACTTTAGCTTACTATCTGCTTTACTGGATTAGTAATGTCCATGTTGCTACCTCATCTGGTCATCAGCTTATCTTCAACTTATCTTTTGTAGATGTCGATAAGTTAAACGTCGTTCAGACCGGTTGAAGATGAATGCGGGAGTCATGTCTTTTTCGAGTGTCAACAAGACCCCCTCAAAGTTTTCGTGAATCTGCAATGGAATGATTCAGATTTTGAAATACTTTGAACTGCTTTTATTTATGATATGTGAATGTGAACGTCGCCTTGGTGGTTGAGTTCAACTTCGCCTTTAGCCCCGCTTTCAGGCTGGAATAGGTTCGCCGGGGAATTGCAACAATCTGCTTCCGTGTAGCTTCGCGCTTTGGGTAGCTTCGCCTTTGGGCTTCCTGAAGTAGCTTCGCTTCAAACTGGGGTGGGAACATGAGCATTAGCCTCGCGCTCGCCGTGATGGAGCGACGTTCCGTTCCTGAGGCTAACCGCTTTTGCGAGTTACGAGAGAAATTGCTCCCTTTTTCAAGGTTTGAATAACCTATCTTGCATTTACGAGGGAGATATTCCCTTTTCTGAAGTTCAAATAACTTCGTGTGTCTTCTCGAGGGAGATTATTCCCTTTCTCAAGGTCAAGCATTTGAATGCTTTAACTTCACCCGCGCTCCCAAGCTTGAAGCGGTAGCTGTTGGCCCAGAGGCCTTCCACTCTAGTTTTGATGATGATTAACTCATGTAGTTATGTTTACTAATAATCTTGTGTTGTTTAGTTTCAGATCATTAATCAGATATTAGTTGGTGATTAGCTTCAACAAAGGAGTTTGAAGCCTTTCACTTGGTGATTCCAGAGCCCGAGCATCAAGATCATATATAGCACTCGTTGGAGTCAAACTCGGTGGACCACAGTTTGGATCGAGTCGGCTTGGAGACGACGTTCTACAAGAAGACCTTGGTATCTTAGTTTAGTTTGTTTTAGATCCATTTGTAAAGATTAGAATAGTGTGATATGCTCAAGGTCACAACACACACACGTTTCATATTTTGGATATTAGTTTTCGGTTTTGGTTTAACCGATATTGGTTTTTCATGAATAGATAGTATATCATAACAAGTTTACTTGGTTTTATGTATATTAGATTCATTATATATACATGTATACTTCATGTCTTAAATAAACTTAAGTTTGACATACCTATTCATGTATCTAGGTTTTGTGTTTTTAACAAAACGTATTTTCGGAATTAAAGTCAAAAACTATGATATATATATGTTTCTTGTATATTGGATTTCTATCCATATGCATCATGCTTCAAAGTGTTTAAATATCATGTTTTTGTATTTGAATGAGTTTGGAAAAAAGGATTTTCATTTGGAAAATTCAAGTTTGGAAAAATACAGGTTTTGGTTTTCGGCAATATTTTCTTAACACAAAAATGGTTCAAAATGGTTGAAATTTGTGTTGAAATTTTTAACACAAGTTTGTATTTCAATGTATAACGAGAAAACTATTTTTGTGGAATTTTAGAAGTTTTATGGGAATTTTTAGAATTATAAAAACCAAGTTTTCAAGTTCTGAAATCCTGTTTTGGCTTCTGCCGGTCGACCGGACCGGTCGACCGAGCTAGGAGTCGGTCGACCGACGTGCACAGAATGTGCACGCCTGTTTGGCTGGTGGGACGGTCGACCGACCCGATCGACCGCAGAGAGCTTCTGCTCTCTGGAAATCCCCGGTCGACCGGGCCGGTCGACCGAGTCTAACGGCTAGCTGCCAGCTCTGACTGCCGGTCGACCGACAGCCGCCAGCAGCCCCAACGGCTACTTTCTTGATTTCTGATTTGATTGGGATTATTGTGTCAGCTTTTTCTGAAATTTTGGAGGCTAATTCCTGACCTATTTACCTAGCCTATATGATGATTTTCTCATGGCAAATCCCTATAAATAGTGGGCATTGGTCCATTGTTAAATATAAGAAAATTACAAGAAAAAATCCCCATTACTTGTTTGTTTTTAAAGAAAAGAGAAGTTTTATTTGGAGAGAATTTTTCAGATCCTTTTAAGTGTTTAAAGTGCAAGTTTTTCAGAAGCATTCTGGTTCAAAAGATCTATCCTTCTTTGTTTAAAGTGTTGGAAAATTCAAAGAAAGAAGAGTATTTGAGAATTGGTTTTTGATCTCTATTTCTATATCTATCTCTTTATTTTCCCAAGTGTTTTTCTTAGTTGTTTTGATTTTCAAAAATACTTGTTTTCCACTTGAGCTATATCTCCTATCCTATCTATTAGGATCTTTTGTTTTGTGGGAAAAGAGATAGTTTGTGGTCTTTGTAACCACCAAGTTGTATACCCTTCCATTTGTGATATCCCTCTTTGGTAGAGGTTGATTTGGGTTGTGGTTGACTCCCTCTTTGGTAGAGGCTGAGGTTGTGGTTACTCCCTCTTGGTGAGGTGGTGTTAGAGTTGGTGCTTGTATCCCTCTTAGTGAGGTGGATTGGTTGTATTGGTGGAGTTTGGTACTCCGATCTTCGGTAGACCATTTGTATTGCCTCGGTGGAGGTTGTATTGGTTGAGAGAGGAGTTCGGTACTCCTAGTGGGTTGGAAATCCTTCTCGGTGAAGGCGGGAACGTAGAGCTCGGTGCTCGAACCTCGAAACACATTGTTGTTTGCGTTTGATCGATTGACTCTCATCTCTCTCTCTCTCTTTATTTGTGCATTGCATCATTCATATTGTCATATCTTATATGCTTGTGTTGTACCTTGCATTGATTCATATTGCTTATTCCTATATGCTTGGTTGTGTTTGCTTGTGTGCCTCACTTGTGCTTAACCACGAGAGCTTCATATAGCGCCTCAACTCTTATTCAGAGGAATCAAGAGGAGTTAGTCCAGAGCCCTTCACGGGGAATTCGGCTACACTCGTTGGTTGCACTAAGTGTTGTTGCAAATTAGTTTTAATTTCCGCATTTAGTTTATTAGATTAGCGGTACACCTATTCACCCCCCTAGGTGTACTTTCAATTGGTATCAGAGCCTACGCTCCTGATATTTGGGTTAACCACCTAAGAGTGAGATCTTGGTTTGCTAATCTATCATTTACATTTTGCACATATATATTGTTTGCACACACTCATGGATTGCTTGTCACCTCTCATGTTTGATGTTTCCAACATTAACACATGGAAACTTAGGATGTCCATGTATTTAAAAACCCTAGGTTTGCATGTTTTCCTTACCGCTACCAAGAAATGCTATCTTGGTAACCGCAATCATGTAGGGGCCAATACACAAGCCCTTGAGGCTATTAGAAGCACGCTAAATAAAGAATATCTTATGCTTGTTTCTAACTTTGATTCCGCATTTGCAGTGTGGAACAAGTTGACCACCTCCAAGCTTTAATTGCCAATTCAACCGGAGGAGGAATCTAGCGGAGAATCCGAGTCACAATGCTTCATGGTCCAAGGGAATGACTCCCTTGAGGTATATTCGGAATCTCAACTAGATTGTGATGATGCTAGTTCTTCTAGTAATGAGCATGTTGATCCTAACACTTTAAATGAAGAACTTTCTATTGTTTGTGAAAAATTGATAGAAAAGTATAATCTTTTGAAAAAGAAGACTTTTGCATTAAATAAAGAAAATGAAAATTTGTCTTCTAAATTTGGTTTTGTTTTGCAAAAGAAAGAGGAGATTTCTAATGAAAGGGATTCATTGAAATCTAAGCTTGAACTTGCCCTAAAAGAAAATGAATTTTTGAAAAATAAAAATGAATGTGAAATAATTTTGAAGAAAAAGAAAAATTGTCTTCAAAAGTTGATTTGTAGTAAAAGAGAATGATTCTTTGAAAAATAAAATAATTTCTATTTCAAATAATTTAGATGTTTGTTTAAAGAAAAATGAATCTTTGCAAAATAATATAGATTCACATGTTTGCCATGCTAGGGTAGTTTCACCTAGTTCACCCATTGCATGCTCACTTCTTCTTTAATTAAAAATGATATATCCATGCTAAAGAAGAATATTGATTGTTTGGGGTCCACTTTGAGCCATTGTGTTTTGAGTCATACACGTTTGGAATCTTTGTTTCGAAAGAAACAAGTTCCATCTATGCATGCACACCCTCTACGGCATACACATGCTACTCACGATCACAACCATCACACAATGTATGCTCATGTGTACACATGTACACATGTGGACGTAAGGGCCACCTTGCTAAGTTTTGCTATGATCGTATGCATGATGAAAATTTAGCAACTAAATTTGTTTGGGTTAGAAAAGGTACTAACCCCCATGGACCCAAAAGAGTGTGGGTACCAAAGACCACCTATTATATTTGATGTAGGTGTGGGCTCTCGCATAACGTGAGAGTTGCGGTACCTTGAGGTGGATGCGTTCCGAGCTTAAAGAGAACAATTTGGATGCATCACTTTCAACGGGAGTTTAGTGGGAGGACCACCTTGGTTTGGAGAACTAGAGAGGTGCCCTCATCGGTTTTGGTATCGATCTCTAACTCCCGTTTATATTTGCATGCTTTCCATGTTCATTGTTTATAGCATGTTTTGATGTTTATTGATTATTATGATTATGCCATGTTAATTAGATTAGTGATATACATGTTAGTTATTTGAGACACCTATGTTTAATATGGACTTATATCATTGTGTTCTCACTTTGTTTTAAACTAATATGTATGTCCTAGATCTAATGCATGTGTATAAACATAATGATCATATGGATGTTTATGATTTTTGTTTTGATGCTTTATGTTTTGATTAGTATGTTAAATACATGATTATTAGACCATTGACATACATGTATAGCTTTTGAGATCACCCATGTTCATATGGATCATTCTTTGTGTTCTCACATATGTTTAGCTATTATGTATATCATAACTCTAATAGCATGTGGATTTACATAATGATCGTATCATGTTGATTTATGTATCGTTTTATGCTTCATATTTTGATTACTCGTTTAGATGTTAGTTTTCATTAAAATTAGGATTTATACTTGTACATATAGCGGGCCACAAATAGATCATTTATATGTGTTTGTGCTTGAACGCTCATTTGTACCATTAGATGTGCTAGTATAGTCTAGTTTTGATGATTCATGCATTTGACTTGTATTCCTATTTTATCCACTTTTTCATGTTCTTGTATTTTCACTTCATGTATATGTTTATTTTGTCAAACCTTAAGATATACATGTATACCCTTGAGTCATTTGCTTTTCATGCAAATCTTTATTATGGACTCAAATTGTGTTTAGAGATATGTATGTATACTTCTTGTTTTGTCAAAACATACATATGCCTTGAAGTATAAATTGTTTCTAATGAAAATTTAGTTTTTCATGTTTTCATGTTTAAAGGAATTTCACATGAGCTTATTGACTATCTTTCATGATTATGTTCTTCACATTTTATTTGAACACTCACCTTTATTGTTTACTCATGTTTTATTTTCATGAGTCATATTTATGCTTCATTGACCTTGAATGTTGGCTATCATGTGAATTTCATGTTTCATGAAAAATATTTTTGTTTTTATTCCTTACTTGAAGGATTTCGTACTAGTTTACAAGTTTTTTCCATTTAACTAGTTCGTATTCTTCGTCATGGAAGAGTTTTCATACAATATTTTCAAACTCATTTTTGAAAACCCTACCTTTCACGGGCGGGTTGGTTGGGAGACCATGCCTTGTATGCTTTTATTGAAAACTTTTTTAAACATTTGCATGATTGGGTGGTAGGTGATATGAGATATACACTTGATATATTATTGTTTCAATTGGTATCATTGGATCTTTTCAATTGGTATCAATATTGACATTTTTGTATACTCATATATTTTTGTGTATGTATGCTTTCAATTGGTATCATCTATTTTGAATGGTACTCATTTTTTTCCATACACTTATATATGTTTTATTTGTGCTTACTATATCCCTATATCTTTGAGCACAAATGTTGTATGTGCTTAGTTTCTTAATGTCTATCATGTTTCAATTGATTAGTTTTTAATTGGTATCGTAACAAGCTTATGCATCGTTTTATTGGTATTTCATAAAGGGGGAGAAAATTCGTATTTTTATCTTTCAATTGGTATTTTGTTTACCGTTGATTTCTACTCCCATACTTTATGATGGAAAATGATTAAAAAAATGAATATTGATTTTGATTTGGTATCATATGCTCAAAATGAAATATACTTTAAATTGGTATCAAGATGCTTATTTGTTTACTTTCTATTGGTATATGTTCACTTTCAATTGGTATCAAAATGTACTACATTGACATATTTTTAATTGGTATCTTAATTGATTGTCACCCCTTATTGGTATCATTCTTTTTGTTTTAGACAAAAAAAGGGGAGAACATTTTTTATTGTTTTTGACCCCTTTGTTGATGATTGACAAAAGGGGGAGAGGTATTTGAGTTCATATGCATGTTTTGTATGCATGTTTTGTCTATCTAGAAACATTATTTGTTTTTTATTAGTTTGTTGTTTATTGGTATTAAGAGCATTTATTGGTATCAAGAGCTTTAATAAAATTTTACTGTTTAATTGGTATCAAGAACATGTTTTATACATTTCAATGTTTTATGCATGTCTATGCATTTTTCATGTTTAATATTCATTGCATATATGCATTTTTCATGTTTAATATTCATTGCATATATTTATTGTTTATTGGTATGTATGAGTTAAGGGGGAGCTTCTTTGAAGCTTTACTTTAATCCATGCATATAAACTCCATGAGTTTTGTCATCATCAAAAAGGGGGAGATTGTTGGCCTAGAGGCCTTCCACTCTAGTTTTGATGATGATTAACTCATGTAGTTATGTTTACAAATAATCTTGTGATGTTTAGTTTCAGATCATTAATCAAGATATTAGTTGGTGATTAGCTTCAACAAGGAGTTTTGAAGCCTTTCACTTGGTGATTCCAGAGCTCGAGCATCAAGATCATATATTGCACTCGTTGGAGTCAAACTCGGTGGATTACAGTTTGGATCGAGTCGGCTTGGAGACGACGTTCTACAAGAAGACCTCGGTATCTTAGTTTAGTTTGTTTTAGATCCATTTGTAAAGATTAGAATAGTATGATATGCTCAAGTTCACAACACACACACGTTTCATATTTTGGATATTGGTTTTCGGTTTTTGGTTTAACCGATATTGGTTTTCATGAATAGATAGTATATCAAAACAAGTTTACTTGGTTTTATGTATATTAGATTCATTATATATACATGTATACTTCATGTCTTAAATAAACTTAAGTTTGACATACCTATTCATGTATCTAGGTTTTGTGTTTTTAACAAAACGTATTTCGGATTATTAAGTCAAAAACTATGATATATATATATATGTTTCTTGTATATTGGATTTCTATCCATATGCATCATGCTTCAGAGTGTTTAAATATCATGTTTTTGTATTTGAATGAGTTTTGGAAAATCGGATTTTCATTTAGAAAATTCAAGTTTGGAAAAATACAGGTTTTGGTTTTCGGCAATATTTCCTTAACACAAAAATGGTTCAAAATGGTTGAAATTTGTGTTGAAATTTTTAACACAAGTTTGTATTTCAATGTATAATGAGAAAACTATTTTTGTGGAATTTTAGAAGTTTTATGGAAATTTTTAGAATTATAAAATCCAAGTTTTCAAGTTCTGAAATCCCTGTTCTGGCTTCTGCCGGTCGACCGGACCGGTCGACCGAGCTAGGAGTTGGTCGACCGAGTCGGTCGATCGACGTACACAGAATGTGCACGCCTGTTTGGCTGGTGGGACGGTCGACCGACCCGGTCGACCGCAGAGAACTTCTGCTCTCTGGAAATCCCCGGTCGACCGGGCCGGTCGACCGAGTCTAACGGCTAGCTGCCAGTTCTGACTGCCGGTCGACCGACAGTCGCCAGCAGCCCCAACGGCTACTTTCCTGATTTCTGATTTGATTGGGATTTTTGTGTCAGCTTTTTCTGAAATTTTGGAGGCTAATCCTGACCTATTTACCTAGCCTACATGATGATTTTCTCATGGCAAATCCCTATAAATAGTGGGCATTGGTCCATTGTTAAAGATAAGAAAAATACAAGAAAAAATCCCCATTACTTGTTTGTTTTTAAAGAAAAGAGAAGTTTTGTTTTGGAGAGAATTTTTCAGATCTTTTTAAGTGTTTAAAGTGCAAGTTTTTCAGAAGCATTCTTGGTTCAAAAGATCTATCCTTCTTTGTTTAAAGTGTTGGAAAATTCAAAGAAAAGAAGAGTATTTGGGAATTGGTTTTTGATCTCTATTTCTATATCTATCTCTTTATTTTCCCAAGTGTTTTTCTTAGTTGTTTTGATTTTCAAAAACACTTGTTTTCCACTTGAGCTATATCTCCTATCCTATCTATTTAGGATCTTTTGTTTTGTGGGAAAAGAGATAGTTTGTGGTCTTTGTAACCACCAAGTTTATACCCTTCCATTTATGATATCCCTCTTTGGTAGAGGTTGATTTTGGTTGTGGTTGACTCCCTCTTTGGTAGAGGTTGAGGTTGTGATTTACTCCCTCTTGGTGAGGTGGAGTTGGAGTTGGTGCTTGTATCCCTCTTGGTGAGGTGAATTTGGTTGTATTGGTGGAGTTTGGTACTCCGGTCTTTGGTAGACCATTTGTATTGCCTCGGTGGAGGTTGTATTGGTTGAGAGAGGAGTTCGGTACTCCTAGTGGATTGAAAATCCTTCTCGGTGAAGGCGGGGACGTAGAGCTCGGTGCTCGAACCTCGAAACACATCTTGTTGTTTGTGTTTGATCGATTGACTCTCATCTCTCTCTCTTTTTATTTGTGCATTGCATCATTCATATTTTCATATCTTATATGCTTGTGTTGTACCTTGCATTGATTCATATTGCTTATTCCTATATGTTTGGTTGTGTTTCCTTGTGTGCCTCACTTGTGCTTAACCACGAGAGCTTCATATAGCGCCTCAACTCTTATTCAGAGGAATCAAGAGGAGTTAGTCCAGAGCCCTTCACGGGGAATTCGGCTACACTCGTTGGTTGCACTAAGTGTTGTTGCAAATTAGTTTTAATTTCCGCATTTAGTTCATTAGATTAGCGGTACACCTATTCACCCCCCCTCTAGGTGTACTTTCAGTAGCGGCGTAGTCAGGCCATGAGGCCTATAAATAGGACTCTTATAGTCCTTCTCAGAGAAACATACTCCTCTCTTTCTAGGAGGTTTGTTTATGACCCCTCCCCATTGCTCAAGCAAGGAGACTGAGGTCCCTGAAGTAGTGGGGACTCTCACTCTAGTTATTACCCAATCAAGAACTGGTGAGCCTCGGTCATCTAGTGACTTTAGGGAGTTTATCTCCCTAATTTTCTTAGCTTTATCAGCTATCTCAGGGATTGAATTCCCTTGGTCTCTGCATTTGGCTGACTTTCAGAGAAGGGTTTCAGCCCTATTTTCGGCGAAGCTAGCATTCTTTCCTGATCAGGCAAGGGATCTTTCCACGTAGGGTTCCTACCTTGATTTGTTAAATCTGCCATATAGGGGAGGTTTAGGACTTGGCCTCTTCAAGATTGAGCCAATCTTGCCATATATGTGAGGTCAAGACTGCACCCTTCCAGGCCAGTCTGGCCTAGTCATATAGGCAAGGCTAAAATTTGGTCCTTTTTTGAGTCTTCTCCAGCCTAACTGCCTTGGGCAGAGCTAAGACTTGGCTTTTGCTAAGCTGGTCTAACGTTACTGTGCTAGCAAGGCTATCCTCTGCTTAGCTGGAATCCATCTTCAGTACATAACAGGGTCGGATCTGGAATTCTCTTCCCAAAGAATAAAGCTTTGACTTAGCTTTTCGTCCCTTCCCCTTTTTTCTTTTATATTTTATGCTAACTTGTTTCATGTTTGCATTGCAGTGAACTGTGCTCCTCATTCTTTCGTCTTGATGAAAGAGACCAAAAATTTGCTCCTTAATTTCAAGTTGAAGCTTTGATCATAAGCAGGAGGAACACATTGGAGGCTGATGCACGTTTCAAGGAGAGGCTGGCAGTCGTTTATTCGAGATGATCCACTTCAGGAAGGGGCTGGTAGTTGCTTATCCGAGATGATCCACTTCGGAAAGGCGGACGTCACCAGTAAGGTTTCGGATCCTTCCTTTGCCAATTTTGTTTAAGGAAGATCAAGCTTTCTGATCGCAACCAATCCCTTGCCAATTTTGATTATAGAAGATCCAGCTCCTTGATGGCAAGATCTGCCATTAAGCGAAGGATTACGGCCTTGTGCGGGAGGAAGACCTTTCTTGTCCAGTTGGGATGGTTTATCACCCTGAAAGTTGATAGGACAACTTGTTTGCCCTTGGAGCAATGATTCTGTTATATGAAAGATATCTTAATGTACTAATGTATCTTCCCTTTTGAATCAATAAAAATTTACTTTTCGCTCATTTACTTTTGCTCCCCCTCTTCCACTTTGAACTTCGAAAGCAACTGGAATGGACTGGCTTAGGTAAAAAAAAGCTCTTAGCGGAGCTAAGCTTTCAGCGAAGCTGGGGACGGATTTTCAGCTAAGTCAGGAACGAGCTTCCAGCAGAGCTAGGACGAATTTTCGCGAAGTTAAAGATGAGTTCTGAGCGGAGCTAAAGCTCAATTTTCAGCGAAGTTACTCGAGCGTCGCACGAAGTCAATGCTGAACTCGCAGCGGAGCTAGCCCTTGGCGGGACTAAAGCAAGGCTTCTCGGGGAAGGCGCTTAGGCGCTGTTTCAAATTAATTTGAAATGACCGCTTGCGCTCCTTTTGAGGAGGCGAAGTTAGGCAATTTTATGCCTATAAAAGCCCGATGGGCTGAGAGAGAGAATTAACTTCTCTTAAAACACTTCGAATTTTCAGAGAGCGAATCTCTTTCCTTTTCTTCTCCTTCATTCCAATTTTTAGAACTCTTTAGTTCTTCATGGCTCCCAAAGACGAGCAGGCAAAGAGGCAGCGATCTCTGCTATGGATTTCAAGTATCTATAAATCAAAAATCAATTATTTTATATACTTTTTGCACATGCATCAAGTAGGAAAAAAACGGACGGCTTAAATAGTGAGTTGGTTAGTTTAACAGTATAGAATATTTGAAACCTAACAAAAATTAGTTTGTATGGGTTATTAAATGTTTAGATCATGATCAATAGCTGGATCGAGAATTGTATGTCTAAAAATATAGATCTAACCAACTCATTACTTTCGGTTGTTCATTTTGCGTCGCTTGATGGATGGGCAAAAAAGTATTCAAAACACTTGATTTTTGATTTTTAATTACTTTAAATAATATAGAACAACTTCAACGGAGTGGATCTTATATTTGAATGATGGATGTTGATATTTGAGTGGGGTATGGTTGTATTTGAGTGGGAAGGATTTGGGCTCGAATCCTTCCGGAACTACACAAATATATATATATATATATATATATATATATATATATATATGGGGTTACTGTACCTCAGTCGACGGCTGAGAGAGTTTCTCAGCCCGCGGTGACGTGGCTGAATATATGCCACAGATCGGCCGCAGAGTGTAGGCGCCAAAAAAAAAAACAAAAAATCCCACCAAACATTCGTGAATCAAATGACAAAAATACCCCATAAATCCCGCCTAAACATTCGTGAATCAAAATGACAAAAATACCCCATAAAATAATTTTCAGTTGAATATATCTACAGTTATAAAATTCGTAATTCTACTACATCGAAAATATAATAGAAAAAAATTGGATGAACATAATGTGAAAAACAGAAGCATGCCTTCTGTAACAGAATTCTCACCGTTTTACAAATTCTGCGATCATAGTCGCAGTCATAATATAATAAAACTTTCAATCATTGCGACCATGGTCGCAGACTTAATACAAAATAACTTTAATTTTAAATGACGACTGCGACACTAGTCGCAGTCATAGTCATAGTATAACAAAAAAAAATTTATATCACGCATGACCATAGTCGCATTCCTTATAACATAAAAATTAACAGACGAAAATATGTTATCGTACAGCACTGCGACCTCCTTCAGCACTGCGACCAAAGTCGCAATCTTTTTTCGCATGCCTTATGTAAAAGATTTTTTATAATTTTACAAGGTAGTTTAGCCATGCGACCCTGAGATCAATTCGCGTATATCACATCTTATAAAAATACTATATTAATTACACTGAATTTAATGAAGTAATTAATAATCTATCTATCGTGATACAACAACAGTTTAGAAAAAGAGATGCACTAATGTTAATCACGATAAAGGAAAGATGTGCACCATACGAAATCTAAAGATATAGGCAAAACATTCTATAACAAGTTTATTTGTACTTCACGTAGTAAACCTCTGAAAAAAGATACTCTTCGGATTCTCCAGCCATAACTCTTCAATTTAATATTTAATTTTTTTACCACTTCTAAACATACTCAACTGTCACCTATAACAATTATTATTACTATTCATGTTCTTTCACATTATTGACCTTTATATAGTGCTTATAACTAATATATTATCTCATATCTAAAAAATATTTTTGCTCCTTTTCAATTTGATTTCAAAAACTTCCAGAAAAATAATTCATTCTTGAATCATGTCTTCCCCATCTTCTTCCTCTGAACACTCAGAATTCAACTTCAATCAATCCCCCACCGGTCCTCTTTCTTCAGGGTATTCTAGTGAATCTGATACCAGTCTGGACTTCACTCCTTTTGACTATCTCACTACATCAAATAATATTTTAACTGATCCTCCTATTCATGATGATGATGAAGTTTTCATGTGGGTTAGTGAGGAGGACATTATTCCTCTGCCACTTGACGGAGGCATGCTTGATGAAAGCATGTCCTCTGATGCTATAGGCTCGCTTTCTCGCAACGGATTGGACGAAGAGCTTGATAGAGACGATCCATTCTGGGAGTTTATCGATGAACCAAAAAACTCTCAAAAACAGGAAGATGAGAAATAAGTGATGAACAGGAAGACCAGGAGAATGAAGAAGACGAATCTGCTTATGATGGTGATGATGACGAGGATTAGGATTTCCTGATCTTCTGATATTCAACGTTATTTTGTCTTCTCTAAAAGCTTTTAATGCTCTTTTTTTGTAAGGTCTCTTTTCTCAGCATATTATGTTATAAATAAAATTTACTTCTATCTGTAAAATAATCTTTCACATTTTTAAAATACATATAAAGTATACCGTATAGGTATTAATTCTGCATCTTATCTGAGATAATGGTCGCAGTACTCATATTATAATTACATATGAAACTGCGACCACGGTCGCTGTCCAGTCATAAACAGTTTGATCGTTTTGCATTCAATAAAGTTATAAACAGTTACCATGGTTGCAGTCCAAAAATAAATTATATGAATAGATAATACTGCGAACATCATCGCAATCCTCTCAAATCAGTATATTTCACTGTATATTTCACTGTATATCACAAATTAGAAAATTGCGACTGTTGTTCTTAAACACTGCGACCACAGTCGCAGTCCTACTTCGCATGCAATAAGTTACAGTGAAGATCAAACATATAAAACCATACGTAAACTGCGACTATAGTATCAGTCATTAGACACCGTTATTACATATAACTTAGTAAAAAAACTCACCCAAAAAAAATGTTATCGTGAGTACTGCGACCATAGTCGCAGTACCACGTCGCAGTCCTACTTCGCATGCAATAAGTTACAGTGAAGATCAAACATATAAAACCATACGTAAACTGCGACTATAGTATCAGTCCTTAGACACCGTTATTACATATAACTTAGCAAAAAACTCACCCAAAAAAAATGCTGTCGTGAGTACTGCGACCATAGTCGCAGTACCACGACTTGCTCTCGTTAAGCACTGCGATCATAGTCGCAGTCCTTGTCCGAATTCAATATGTAAAAAAAAAAATAATTTATACATTACATGCGAAAAAAAAGTAAACTGCGACTATATTAAAAAAATCATTAAATTTTAAATCAGATAATAAAAAAAATAATAAAGAAGCATTCAAATTAGTTTCGTGATTTGATAAAAAAATGTTTGCAGTTTGGCCGCAGTTATAAAAGATAATTGTGACAAAATTGAGTAATGTCAGAAAATATAAAAATATAATAAACTATACAGATCTACTGTCTTTTACAGCAGGGCTATTTAGTACATTCAACTATTTCGATAGGCGGGCCGTCCTTTCTAGTGTGCTAATAATATGCCACGTCACCGCAGGCTGAGAGGGTCTCTCAGCCGTCGGCTGATATACATTTCTATACATATATATATATATATATATATATATATATATATATATATATATATATAATATATATATATATTAGGGGTGGCAATTGGGTCGGGTCGGGTCGACCCAACCCGATTACTGCTCGACCTATATAATAATCGGGTCGGGTCTACCCCACCCGATTATTATACGGGTCAAAAATTCAGACCCAGACCCGACTCATTCTTAGTCGGGTCGACCCGACCTGACCGATTTGACCCGATTATTAAATTCGAATACAATTTCTTTACACTTTATTACCAAATTGTTGGATGGTATAATTAGTTATCACACTAAACTCCACACACTAGAGGCCACTGGTTCAAAACTGGCCTTACGCATATTTTTTGACAATTTGATTTAGGCGAAGGGGAGGAGGAGGCGGGGGCGGCAGAGAAGGAGATCAAGGGAGGAGGCCGAGGAGGAGAGAGAATAATCGGGTCTGGCGGGTTCGGGTCGGCCCAACCCATTTAATAATCGGGTCAGACGGGTCGACCTGATTACGACCCAGACCGCTAACTTCGGGTCGGGTCCGATCGGGTATGGCAGGTCGCGACCCGTCTGCCACCCCTAATATTATATATATATATATATATATTATATATATATATATATATATAATATATATATATATATATATATATATATATATATATATATATATGGGTAAAGTGTACCTAGTAGGTCTCCTTAGATTACAATCTAAGGAGGAGGCTTAAAACCCTAACATTTCAATTTTTTTTTACAATCCGACCGCACATTATCATCTTCATGTTCTAAGATGTACATATAAAAAAATCAAATGATTGAATTTCGTTTTCTTATTGATCTAATCGTTCCATTTTGTTCTACTTTTAAAAACCGTTAATATTTGAACTGAAGAAATAGAGTAAACGAATCCAAAATCACTTGATTTTTTATATGTATACATCTTAAAACATGAAGTTGATAATGTGCGGTCGGATCGTGAAATTGTTTTTGAGATGTTGGAGTATTAAGCCGTCTCCTTAGATTACAATCTAAGGAGACCTACTAGGAGCACTTTTCCCTATATATATATATATATATATATATATATATATATATAATATATATATTATTATATATATATATATATATATATATAGAGAGAGAGAGAGAGAGAGAGACTAGTGTCATTCCGGAAGGATTCGAGTCCGAAGCCTTCTCATTCAAATACAACCCTCCGACATTCAAATATCCACTCCGTTGAAGTTGATATATATTATTTCAAGTATCTATAAATTAAAAATCAAGTGTTTTGAATACTTTTTGCCCATCCATCAAGTGGCGCAAAATGGACGGCTGAAAGTAGTGAGTTGATTAGATCTATATTTTTAGACATACAAATCCTCGATCTGGCCATTTGATCATGATCTAAATAATTTAAACACCTACAAACTTTTTTTTTGTTAGGTTTCAAATGTTTTACATTGTTAAACTAATCAACTCACTATTTAGGCCGTCCTTTTTTTTCCTACTTAATGCATGGGTAAAAAGTACACAAAATACTTAATTATTTTGTTTATAAACACTTGAAATAATATAAATCAACTTCAATAGAGTGGATCTTGTATTCGAATGTTGGATATTGGTACTTGAGTGGTATGGATTCGGCCTCGAATCCTTCCGTAATGACACAAGTCTCTCTCTCTCTCTCTCTCTGTGTGTGTGGAATATGTAAATCAACTGACACACGAAGCAACTCCGTCATATGTCGCACTAAAAAATCATAACTCTTAAATTTTTTTCACGATCCGACCGCACATTATTATCTTCATGTTCTAAGATGTACATATATAAAAAAATCAATTGATTTGGAGTTCGTTTACTCATTGATCTAATCATTCTATTTTATTTTACTATTAAAAAACCGTTAATATTTTAAAACATGAAAATGATAATGTGCGGTCGGATCATGAATATTCAATCGAAAATTTGAGTTTTGAATGCGACATAGGACGGAGTTACCTCCTGTATCAGCTGATTCATATATGCGTGTGTGCGTATGTGTGTTTAAAGATGAGATTTGTTTAATCAGTATCATGAGGGGGTATTTCAAATACTCCTAGTGGAGTGTTTGGGGTGTGTCTCCATATAGTTTTATGGGAAGATTTACGTATGAAGAGGACACTTAGTGTTCAGAAAAACTTGGTCTTACTATTAACAACACAATCTGCTACAGTATTATCATTAGGAATTCATGACAGATTTCTGACACGTAAACATTTTTCCACTAATCTTGGAAATGGCATATTTCACATGTGTCACGCATTCAGTCAAAACAGAAAAATGACAAGATTAGAGATGAATTGTGGACGTTAATGGATCCAAACATAGAACACAGATTAGGAATTAATCCTTCATCTAGTAAGAAGTTAATCAGGTATACGGTTAAATGAGCCTTGGACTAAAACTTTGGTAGGGATATTTCTTTGTGAATCACATCTGTTGGTTGCAAAGGCCCAAAAACCTAGCTGAACTTGGCTGACAACTAGGAATAGAATTAATATTGATTCAAATGTTTTACACTGTTAACTAACCAACTCACTATTTAGACCGTCTGTTTTTTTCCTACTTGATGTATGGATAAAAAGTATTCAAAACACTTGATTTTTGATATATAAATATTTGAAATAATATAGATCAACTTCACGGAGTAGATCTTGTATTCGAATGTCGGAAGTTGGTTTTTGAGAAACTAAACCCACTTAATACTGAATTGATGAGAGAAACTCTCAATTAATCTCCACCCGAGGTCGGATCCAGTTAAGCCAAATGCAACAACTTAATGGGTAATAGAGTGAGTGTTTCAAGTGCTTCACAAACAAATCAAGTTACACCAAGACACCAAATTAATATGATGTCACATGTGCATAAAAGGGAACCTAATCCGTGCTAGACCAAGTTACACCACTTTCCTGTCGAGTGCTTTTTACTTCTTGGGTCATGTTCGGTTGCAAATGCCCTACAAGAGGATTAACTTTATTGAGGTCATGAATCCAAACTTTTAAGCAAGGTATATTGAGAAAACTCAAGTAATATAAGCATGTTAAGTAGGTGTTGTTAACTTAACGAGGTTCGATGAGGAAAACTCGGGGCAGGGTAGTAGTTATCGGGATAGACAATTTTTTATTGATTGGATTGGTTCTCAAGCCCTTCTTGAGGGGCTTGGGTTAGGTCCTTCGCGCGAAGGTCAGTGATGATTCTTTGCATTGTGCACTGTGTTAGACTAATAATTGTCTAAATAAAATCCCATATATGAAATAGCATCTTCATCAAGATCAAGAGAATGAGGGTTTTAGGTATACTTGATTCTAGGCCCGATTTTGGGCCGTATCTAGAGGTGCAACTGCACAGGGCCCATAAGTCTGGGGGGCCCCATAGTCGAAGGCCCAGAACTGGCCTAGCGCCTCTTCATCACTTCAAGTTCGGCTCAAAACCAAAAAGTCTGCTGCGTCTCTTCGACTTCGGGGCCCTGGCGTCTCTTCGTCTCTCTTTTAAAGTACATAAGTGTGTGCATTTGCTCACCTCAACTCCCTGTCCCCCCCCCCTCTCTCTCTCGTGAGTGCGATCCCCTAAGCCCCCGCTCAGCCGCTTTCCATTTGCTCACCGCAACTCTCTCAACTCTCTCTATAAAATTTGAAGAAAAACCTTTCATTTAGGGCTCCAGTCTCTTCTTATTATTGTCTAATTTCATTCGGTAACGATGTTAATCTCTAGGGTTTGTGATTCTACTTCAAAACTCGAATTGAAATTTTTGACCTTTTTTTTCTTAGTTTCAATTGATTAGAGTTTAACCGAGAGATGTCAGATGACGAAGGGAAGGAGGAGAAGGAGTTGGATCTCTCCTCTCCTGATGTCGTCATCAAGTACAAGAGCACGGCGGAGATCGCTAACAATATTAATCTCTCCCCTTTTCCCTTTAAATTTCATTCAAGATGGTAATTTTAAAATGGTTCTTGATGTTGATTTTTTATTTGGGACAGAAGTTCTTCAGTTAGTTCTTTGGAATGCAAGCAGAAGGCCAAGATTGTTGATAGTTGCGAGAAAGGAGATGCCTTTATTAGAGAGTGAGTGTATAGTTGTTACTTTAAATAGTTTTAAATAGATTGATTAATTGAAAGTTTATCTACGTTATATCAATATCAAGTTTAGTAGTTGCTCACAGCATACTTTTTGCATTAACATTTTGTTGAATTGTGATATGCGAAGGTTATTGCTTGTTGAAACAGCAAATTAAATTATTGAACTTACGTTATTAATTTTGAATGACATTTACTGGAGACCGATATTGTTATAGAAGTATGCTTATGTGTTTTGGCATGCTTAACAATTCCTTTTGTGCATAATAAATTTGTATATTAATGAATAACTATATTTTTGTGGATTTAGGCAAGCTGGAAGCATGATAAGAATGTTAAGAAGAAGGTTGCAGGGGGTGTTGCCTTCCCAACGTGTGTTTCCATTAACAATATTGTGTGTCACTATCAGTGGCGTACGCAGGATTTTCACTAAGTGGGGGCGAAAATATTATGAACTAAAATTAAAATTTTATAAAAAAATCAAACAATATTACATATTTTCAGTGTAATTAGGACTGCGATCATGGTAGCAGTCCTCAGAAAACTACTGCGACCATGGCAGCAATCCTCAGAAAAACACTGCGACCAAGGTCGCAGTCTTCAGAAAAAGGTTGCGACCTTGGTCGCAGTCCTTAGAAAAGACTGCGACCATGGCAGCAGTTCTCAGAAAAATACTGCGACCAAGGTCGCAATCTTCAGAAAAGACTGCGACCATGGCAGCAGTTCACAAATTATATAATCCCCCTCAATCGAATCCAATTCCTCGTCGAATTCCTCGTCAATCACACCCTAATTCAATCTCTTATAAGTAAACATAGAAGGTTCTTGTGTTCACTTTTTGCACAGGGCCTCATAAATCTCAGAACCGGCTCTGCCTGATTCCATCACGAAAAGAATGCCGAAGGTTGCATGATCTCTAGGACGTCGGAGTTGAGGGAGAGGATTCTTCTCTCCAGCCACCAAGTTCTCTTCTTAATCCTTAGAGGAGATGAGAGATCTCTAAGAGAGAGATTAGGTCATTGTGATGGAGAGAAAACCCTACCCATGATATATATAGCATCAAGGAACCCTAATTCAACTCATCATAGATGTAGGCCATTGATTGATAACATGAGTCCACACGTATAGATGAGTCTCATATTTGAATTTAAATACACTCATCGCTAAGTGTAGTTGAAAACATGTCTAAACCCAAACTATTTAGGCTTGATTAATTCTTTATTGGGTCAAACTACATAGGTTAAAGTGGGCGGGTGAAAATATCCAATTGACTTGATTAGGCCCAAATTAAATTTGACTTTAAAACATAATAAGTCTAACAATCTCCCACTTGCGCCACGCAAGTCATACTGAATAAATATTATGTATAACTTTATGATGTCAAAAAATTTAACCGCCAACAAACCAAGTTTCAAAATAATCTGGTCCATTAAATGTCCTGCCACAGAACATGGCGGTCGTTATCTTTTGTATAATCGAGTTAGGACCTTCCACATCACAAGTTTCAGAACTCTTAACGACATATATCAAATGTGGATGTGTGGCATCAAAATGTCCTCTAATCAAATAAGGTACAATTCTAATAGGTTTTCACTGTATGACTCCAACGAGTCTAACTTTATGACTCCAACGAGTCCAACTGCTAACAAACTCAAATGCGCAAATTAAAATCAAAAAAAATTTAAAGAAAGCAGTTATCACTTTATTATCGGAAGCAACAAATATACATAAAGTGCACTTAGCTATAATGTCTGTTACATAAAATAATTATTCACTCCCACTAAACCAGGATATCATTAGGACTAGTCATCCCAATATGAGCAACATGCTCCAAGAACACTTTAGGCGACAGTCCTTCAGTGAATGGATCTGCAATGTTAAGACTAGTACTAATACTGTCAACAGACACAATATTATTTCGAACTCTATCTTTAATGACAAGAAACTTGATGTCAATGTGTCTCGACCTTGCCGAACTCTTGTCATTTTGTAGTAGAGCCCTGCAACTCTATTGTCACAGTATAGTTGTAATGGCATTTCGATTAAATCCACTAACTGAAGCCCAGAAACAAAATTCCAGAGCCATATAGCTTGATTTGAAGCTTCATAACAAGTAACGAACTCTGCTTCCATCGTAGATGAAGCAACAAGTGTTTGCTTGACACTTTTCCAAGAAACCGCTCCTCCTGCCATCAGGAAGACATAACTTGAAGTGGATTTCCTACTGTCGATACAACCAGCAAAATCTGAATCTGTGTACCCAATCAGCTGCAACTGATCAGATTTTTGTAGGTAAACATATATTCCTTTGTCCTTTGTAGACATCACATTATCTTATTGGCAGCCTTCCAGTGATCAATCTCAGGATTACACAGGTATCTGTCAAGTTTCCCAACAGTATATGTTATATCTGGACGGGGATAAACTTGATCATACATCAGAAATTCAACTGTCGATGTATATGAAATGTCTTTCATTTGCTCTTTCTGTAGATGGTTCTTAGGATATTAAAGTAGACTCAACTTATCTCCCTTAGTGACAAGCACATCATCCGAAGAGCAATTCTTCATACCATATCTATCTAGCACCTTATCGAATAGGCCTTTTGTGATAAACCTAATATTTCACGTGTCCTGTCCGTTGAATCTGGATGCATATCACACAAAAAAAGCGTCTCCAAGATCTTCATCTCAAAATTATTTGAGAGAAAACTCTTGGTCTCAAGTGAAAAATCTATATCGTTACTTGCTAATAGAATGCCATCCACATATAGCACAAGAAATATAAATCTACTCCCTTTAAATTTGCGGTAAATATATTGATTAGCTATATTTTTCGTAAAACTAAAACCGGATATCACTTGATCAAATTTCAAATACCATTGATGGGATGTTTGCTTTAAACCATAAATGGATTTCTTTAATCTGCAAACCAGATGTTGTAAACTTATAACTTCAAAACTATCTGGTTGCACCATATAAATCCCTTCCTCAATGTCACTAATAAGAAAGGCTGTTTTAACATCCATTTGGTGTAACTCCAGGTCAAAGTGAACCACCAGTGCCATGATAATTCTAAAAGAATCCTTTATGAAAATCAGGGGGAAGTCTCCTTATAGTCAATATCATCTCTTTGAGTGAATCTCTTTGCGACAAGACGTGCCTTATACCTTTCAATATTGCTTTTCAAATCCCTCTTGGTTTTGAACACCCATTTAAACTAATCATTTCTTACCTTTAGGCAACTCTACAAAATCCCAAATATCATTATCCTTCATGAATTTTAACTTATCATTCATGGCATTTGACCATTTAGTGAGTGAATACTGAGTTTGGCCTTATTCAAAGATGTGGGGTCATCCTCTGACCCTATGTCAAACTCATGCTCTTGGAGATAAACTATATAGTCATTTGCAATGATTGACCTCTTCTCCTTAGTTGATCTCCTAGGCACTTGTGATTGAGCATTTTCAGGTTCTACTTCATCAGTAGAATCTACTTCAAGATGAACTATATCTATACCTTGTAAGGGTACAACTGTGGGGTAGAACAACTACTTTATCATTTGGAATAGTTGTCATGAGTATAACAATTTGTTCTTCCTCAAATGTAAAATTTTTATGTAGTTGACTCTCATTTTTCTGAATTTTCTTAATAAATTTAGAATTATTCGTCTATATTATGATCTTAGTGGAGGGACAGTAATATCTAAAGCCTCTAGACCTCTCAGAATACCCTACAAAGAAATAGCTAACTGTCCTTGAATCCAACTTCTTCTCATGTGGTATATATGGTCGAGCTTCCGCTGGACAACCTCAAACATGAAGATGTCGAATGCTGGGAGATTTTCTAGTCCATAATTCATATGGAATTTTAGTTATTATTTTACTAGGTACTCTATTAAGAAGGTAAACTGTCGTCTTTAAGGCTTCACTTCATAATGACTTTGGTAGAGTAGTGTGAGCTGTCATACTCCTAACCATGTCCTTAAATGTGTGGTTTCCTCTCTCAGTGATCGGCGTGGATCCAGCACTTGAAAATGTGTATTAATGAAATTAGTATAAAAGTGTGTGTGCTAATGTTCGCTCGATACTTTCGTTATAACATTGGCTCAACAGGTCGAATCCACACGGAGGGGAGGTGATAGAAGTATTAACAGTTCTTATTCACGTCGGATATTAACAAGTTCTTCATTGTTAAAGAATGAGAAAAAGAAAAGAGAAAGAAAATCTAGAAGTGATAGGTGAAAAAGGCGATAGAACGGCGAAGTGAAAACAAAAGAGAAGTGGTTGTGGAATCGATAAAATAAAAGCAAGAAAGGTGAAGTGAAAAAGAAAGTGATTTAAGAAGAGGGTTTGAAAACAAAAGAAGATGAACTGGTGGTGAAGAAAATGAAACAAAGATGAACTAAGAAGAAGTGATAAAAATAATGATAAAAAGATTTTGAAAATTGTTTGTGAAACAAAGCAAAGAAAAGAAGAAGGAAAACAATGAAGGAAAACTTATGGCTACTACCTACTAATTGCTCTACTAATATGCTAACCTCTTAGTGATAGTTGTCTCACATGGATCCTTCGCCATCACTAATCCTGGGCTTCAAAAGACGATACAAAGCATGACTCATAAGATTGTTCTTTCAAATTCAAACCACATATCCATTCCACATAATCAAAACACATGCTACTTTAAATCATCAAAATCAAGTAGAGGTGAGCATGAAATAAAGAAGATATTACAAGTTAGCTTATTAGTGGTTAGATGTTAGAATGTTAGAATCTATCATTATGAGCTATAATGGCTCTTGCAAGAGCAAGGCCTTGTAGATGCTATTAGATTTATGTGAATTATCAAGTAAGATGTTAGATGATTAGTAGTTAGTAATTAGATTGCCATAAAAAGAAAAAAACTAGCTAGGTATCATGTAGAAAATGTAGAAGATTACAATGGAGAAGAAAGGAGACACTTTTACATAGATTGTCACCATCTATTACATCAATATCTCTCTATCTCTCTCTGAATCAACTCAGCCCTACTACAAGATCTAAAACAAAATGAAAATACAAAAGAAAAGAAAAGAAAAGAAGAACCTACACTACACTAAACTAAAAGAGATAAAACCTTGCCTACTTGCTAATCTGTTGTGTCTCAGGTCTTTGCAGGGATATTTATAGGCATAGAAAGGATCTGGAAGGCGAGATGAAGCCACAAGTCAAAAATTGACGTATGGGCTAACAAAAAGCTGCAGTAGCCCGGAGGAAATGCGACAATATTGTTGGCCCAAAGGCCTATCACCCTAGTTTTGATGATGATCAACTCATAAAGTTATGTTTACTAATGATCTTGTGTTTAATTAGTGACAGATTCATTATCAAGATCTTAGTAGGTGCATAGCTCAACAAAGGATAAAATGTCAAGATTTGGAGCTAGCACGGTGTGATCCAAGGAGCTTTTGGATCAAGCTTGGACCAAGTCAAGAAGATGAGAAGACTTCAAGGGAAGACTTCAAGATCAAGACTTGTGTCTAGGTATAAGATTTTTATGTTTTAGATAAAATGTAAAGGATAGAATAGTTGGTGGATTGCTCAAGTATATATCACACACACACTCTTGATTTACTTGTCTTTTCATAAAAGAATTTTCAGATTTAGAAAAGACTTTCTTTTTGGAAAAACATAGTTTTGATTTTTGGTACTCAAAGTTATATGTTTCAACCAAACCTTATTTAGAGCCTAATGTTAAAAACATAGATATTTCATTTTAATTGTGTAGTGGATCATATCCATACACACTATGCTTTAAAAGTATATCTTGTTTTTGTATTTGATGAAGATTTGGAAAAACATGTTTTGAAAAAATATTGTTTTGGAAATACAGTTTTTATCATGAGCCAAATATTTTCAAGTTATAAAAATAGTTCAATCTTTTATAACATGCCTTGATTTTGTGCAAGCATGTTTGTATATCAAAGTATATTGGTAAAACTATTTTTGTAGATTTTAAGTATTTTATGGGATTTTATTTGAGCCAAAAAGACTAACCTTTGAATCCCAGAAAACTGTTTCAGGCTTCGGATAAGTCGACTTACGACCTTATAAGTCGACTAATCCTGAAGTCGGTCGACCGGCCCGGTCGACCGACGTGCACAAACGTGCACGCCTTTGTGCACTGGAGGACAGCCGACCGTGCGGGTCGACTGCTCCAGAGAGCTCTGCTCTCTGGAAATCTCGGCCGACCGCACGGGTCGACCGACAGAGAGTTCAACTCTCCTCCAGTTGCTCGGTCGACCCGGACGGTCGACCGGAGGCTCCAACGGTCGGATTTTTGACCGTTGGCGGTCGACCGCACCGGTCGACCGGCAGCTCTGACAGACCCCAACGGCTATATTTTTCTGGCCTATAAATTTGGGGTTTGGTCATTGTTTTGAGCCAAGATTTTAGGAGAGCTTTGAGCCAGTTTTTTCCACTCCATTAAAAGAGTTTTCTCCACATATTTGAGAGCAAATACTTCCAATCTAAAGGGAAGAATTTATCAAGAGTGTAAAAGAGATTTCTTGAGTTTTTCACCAAAGTTTCAATCCTTGCTTTTCTCACACAAACACTTGAGCAACCATTGTCTATTCATCTTATAGGAGTGTTGTAGTGAGAGCTTTTATTGGTGATCAAAGTGTTTAGATCACCAAGAGATCTTTTCTTGTTCTTTGAGGAGGCGGGCAAGTGTGCTCGCGGTGGTTTAGAGTTCTTGTGTGAACTCGGTGGTTTGAGGTGCGGCCTCGGCGAGCTAGTGAGCTTGCGTGTGTACGGGACTAGGGAGTCCGAGGGCTTGTAGGTGTTGCGGCACCGAGGAGAGATCCATTGGGATCTTGCATAGTGGAAATCCTTCGTGTGTCGAAGGCGGGGATGTAGAGCAAGTGTGCTCGAACCTCGAAACATACCTTTGTGTTTGCGATTGCCATTTCTCTCTCTCTCCCTTGTTTATATCTTGCATTCAATTATTGTCTATCTTTATATGCTTGATATATTCATTTGTGCTTAATTAATATACTTGCGTGGGATTGTTGTTAACACTTGTATTCAACCAAGAGAGCCAACGCGGCACCTCAACCCATTCAAGGGGAATCTAGAGGAGTTTGTCCAGAGCCCTTCACGGAAATTCGGCAACACTCTTGTGTTATACATAGTGTTTAGTGTAAAAGTTTTTATTTGGTCATAATTGCTTTAGCTTCCGCATTATTAGGCATTAAGTGACCATTAGATTAGCCATCACCTATTCACCCCCCCTCTAGGTGAAATTACAATTGGTATCAGAGCTAGTGCTCTTGATATTGGGTCTAACAACCTAGAGTTAAAGATCCTCTTTTTAGGCTAATCACAATATTTTGTACACACACCATGGACTTCATGTCACCACCCACCTTTGACACTCTTAACATCCACATTTGGAAGGTTAAGATGTCTTTGTACCTCAAAGCCTTAGGTTTTCATGTATATCTTGCCACTACTAATAATGCTTATTCTTTAGATGGTAAGAATTTTGAGGCAAACTCAAAAGCCCTTAATGCTTTAAAGTCTACCCTAGATGATGTTTATTTATCTAGAGTTGCTAATATTGATTCAGCTTTTGTAGTTTGGAACACCCTCCTCTCCCTTGGCGAAAAAGATCAATACTATGCGGGGAGCGATTCAGACGTTGGAAGCAACACCTCCAACTTGTGCTATATGGTCCAAGGGGATAACCCCCTTGAGGTAAACTCCGAATCCGATGATGAGGACATGTCATATGATGAGCTTACTACCTTTTGTCAACTTGTGCTTGAGAAATATGACATGATTAAGAAAGAAAATAAAATTTTGAAAAAGAAAATTGCTTGCATGCATATAGAACAAGATTCATTTAAATCTAACATTGCATGTTTAGAAAAAGATAACAAAAATTTGAAAAAGAATTTTGATGCCATGCTTAGTGAAAAAGATTCATTAGAAAATAAAATGGCATGCTTAGAAAAAGAAAATGAGTTTTTAAAAAATGAAAATGTTTCCCTCATGTCAAAATTGAATGATTTATGTGAAGGAAATATGTCTTTGAAAAATAAAATTGATTTGGTGGAAAAATAAAAAGAAGTTGTTTTTCAAGAAAACATTACTTTGAAAAGAAAATTTGTTGAAAAGGAAAAAAGAATTTGTTTCTAAAAAGAAAAAGAAAAATGATTCTATATCTCACCATGCTTTACATGCCACCACTAGTGAGATTAATGGTTTGAAAAATAAAATTAATGATTTGAGTTCAACTTTGAACTCTTGTGCATTCAACCACACTAGATTGGAGTCTATGTTTTCAAAGAAACAAGCTCCACATTCTCATGCACATCATCATGCATTTGTTTATGTTGCTCAACATGATCACACTCCTACACATAAGCATACTAAGGTGTACACATGTACACATTGTGGCCGCAAAGGCCATTTAGCAAAGTTTTGTTATGATAATATTAATTCTCTAAATTTTGCTAATTATAAAAATGTTTGGGTTCCTTACAAGACTAACTCCAAAGGACCCAAGAAAATATGGGTACCAAAACCCCCACCATTTGCTTTTGATGTAGGTGAGGGCTCTCACAAAACGTGAGAGGATTTGGTGCCTTGGTAGTGGATGCAATAGACTTGATGGACATACTTTTGGATGCATCGCTATCAAGGAGTTTTGGTGGAAAGGCCACCATGTTAGGAGCTTTGGTATTGGTAACAATCTCTAAACTCTTACTTTTTATGTTCATGCTAGTTCATTTATCATACTCATAGCATGTTCATATTTTTGTGTGCTTCATGTGGTATTTACATGCTTAGATGTAGAATGTGTCAAACTTGCATTTATACATATATGAATAGTGAACTACAATTGACTCATATATATTTGAACTTCATGCTCATTTGTATCCACTAGATGCATATGTATAGACTAGTTTTGATGATTCTCTTTTATCCATGTTTTGCCTTATCTTTATGCTTTACTTCATGTATATGTATTTTTAATTCAAATCTAATAAATATACATGTATACCCGTGAGTCTCTTGCCTTCATGCAAACATCATTAATAGACTCTTTTATATTTGGGATATGTATGCATATTGTTAGATTTGGATAAATCATACATATACCTAGAAGCTTGTTGATTTTATGAAAAATAATTTTGAGTTGAATTGTTAAAAATGTGACTTATGATCTTTTTGAGCTTCATTGACTATTTTCATAAAAATGCTATTTACATGATCGTTTAACACTCACACTTTTGTTAAAATCATTTTGAGCCTTATAGACCATGAGTGCTTAAATTTTTGTGTATCTAGTTGTGTTTTATGAAAAACATATGATTTGATGTTATTTGAAGGATCTTTAACTAGTTATTCAAAATCAATTTAAACTAGTTATCTATTCTTCTATTAAATTTATAAGATTATCCACATGATCCTACTTTACTTCAATTTTATGGATAAATTCTTTTGTGATCTAAAAGATTTGATGCTTCATGATTTGAATATTAGTTTATATGTTAGTTTTTGTCAACACTAGGATTTATACTTGTACATATCGTGGGCCACAAATAAATCTATTTATATTTGTGCTTGAACGCTTATTTGAACCCATGAAATGTGCTTGTATTGCTTGGTTTTGATGATACATACATTTTTAAACTTGTATTCACTCTTTGGATTTGATTTATGATCATGTGTTTTAATTTCATGTATATGTGTATATTGCCAAACTTTAAGATATACATGTATACCTCTTGAGTCATTTGCCTTTAATGCAAATCTATTTATATGGACTCAATTGTGTTTAAGGGATATGTATGTATACTTATTGTGTTGTAAAAACATACATATATCTTGAAATATAGATTTTTTATTAAAAAAAATGTGTGATGATTTAAAGGAATATTAAGATTACATTGACATTTTTGCTTTATTCCTTACTTGAAGGATTCCGTACTAGCTTTAAAATATTTTCATATTAACTAGTGCAAATTCTTCATATGGTAGAGTATATGATAAGCTTACTTTTCAATTGGTATCATTGGATATTTTCAATTGGTATCAATATGATTTTTATATACTCATATTTTGATTGTATGTATGAATGCTTTCAAATTTAAATTATATCAATTTCTATTGGTATTATCTTTTCATACATATGATCTAATTGCTAAGCCTAATTTAACTTTCAATTGTTCTTAAAGCTTATGCAATATGTTTTCAAGATTGATATCAAAATTCAAAAAATATGTTGACTTGATATCTCAAAATGTGTTTTATTAAGAAAGTTCAAAATTTTAAAGGAAAATTCAAAATTTTTGATTTGTATTTCCTATATGCAAGGAGAGCTTAACATCTCTCTTCCATATAGATTCATGTTAAGTATATTATAAATTGAGGAGCTTGACAACTCTTCTTTATATGATATACGTGTGTAGGGGGAGCTTCACATCTCCTCTTATGCATTGCATAATATGTGTTATGTGAGTTAGGGCTTGTCATCCCTTCTTCATATAATGCATATGTGTAGGGAAGCTAACTTAGCGTCTTCCTCTTCATGAATGTATATCGCATATAAATTCTTATTGATTGATTTGTATTACCCCTTCTTGATCTCTTTGCTTTTGACAAAAAGGGGGAGAAAATTTTGTTTGATTTGATTTTACCTTGAACCCTTTGTTGATGATTGACAAAAAGGGGGAGAAAGATTTGAGAGTTATATGCATATTGAATAAGATTTATGTTTATGCATATATGTTTTATTTTGCAAATAGGAGAAAAAGATTTTGATTTATGCTTGTTGCATGTTTTATCTCCATACATTTGCATACATATTTATGTGCCTCATTGACATATCTATTATTTCTTGTTATGCATGAGTTAAGGGGGAGCTTCTTTGAAGCTTTACATTAATCCATGCATATATAACTTCATGAGTTTTGTCATCATCAAAAAGGGGGAGATTGTTGGCCCAAAGGCCTATCACCCTAGTTTTGATGATGATCAACTCATGAAGTTATGTTTACTAATGATCTTGTGTTTAATTAGTGACAGATTCATTATCAAGATCTTAGTAGGTGCATAGCTCAACAAAGGATAAAATGTCAAGATTTGGAGCTAGCACGGTGTGATCCAAGAAGCTTTTGGATCAAGCTTGGACCAAGTCAAGAAGATGAGAAGACATCAAGGGAAGACTTCAAGATCAAGACTTGTGTCTAGGTATAAGATTTTTATGTTTTAGATAAAATATAAAGGATAGAATAGTTGGTGGATTGCTCAAGTATATATCACACACACACTCTTGATTTACTTGTCTTTTCATAAAAGAATTTTCAGATTTAGAAAAGACTTTCTTTTTGGAAAAACATAGTTTTGGTTTTTGGTACTCAAAGTTATATGTTTCAACCAAAACCTTATTTAGAGCCTAATGTTAAAAATATAGATATTTCATCTTAATTGTGTAGTGGATCATATCCATACACACTATGCTTTAAAAGTATATCTTGTTTTTGTATTTGATGAAGATTTGGAAAAACATGTTTTGGAAAAATATTGTTTTAGAAATACAGTTTTTATCATGAGCCAAATATTTTCAAGTTACAAAAATAGTTCAATCTTTTATAACATGCATTGATTTTGTGCAAGCATGTTTGTATATCAAAGTATATTGGTAGAACTATTTTTGTAGATTTTAAGTATTTTATGGGATTTTATTTGAGCCAAAAAGACTAACCTTTGAATCCCAGAAAACTGTTTCAGGCTTCGGATAAGTCGACTTACGACCTTTATAAGTCGACTAATCCTGAAGTCGGTCGACCGGCCCGGTCGACCGACGTGCACAAACGTGCACGCCTTTGTGCACTGGAGGATGGCCGATCGTGCGGGTCGACCGCTCCAGAGAGCTCTGCTCTCTGGAAATCTCGGCCGACCGCACGGGTCGACCGACAGAGAGTTCAACTCTCCTCCAGTTGCTCGGTCGACCCGGACGGTCGACCGGAGGCTCCAACGGTCGGATTTTTGACCGTTGGCGGTCGACCGCACCGGTCGACCGGCAGCTCTGACAGACCCCAACGGCTATATTTTTCTGGCCTATAAATTTGGGGGTTTGGTCATTGTTTTGAGCCAAGATTTTAGGAGAGCTTTGAGCCAGTTTTTCCCACTCCATTAAAAGAGTTTTCTCCACATATTTGAGAGCAAATACTTCCAATCTAAAGGGAAGAATTTATCAAGAGTGTAAAAGAGATTTCTTGAGTTTTTCACCAAAGTTTCAATCCTTGTTTTTCTCACACAAACACTTGAGCAACCATTGTCTATTCATCTTATAGGAGTGTTGTAGTGAGAGCTTTTATTGGTGATCAAAGTGTTTAGATCACCAAGAGATCTTTTCTTGTTCTTTGAGGAGGCGGGCAAGTGTGCTCGCGGTGGTTTAGAGTTCTTGTGTGAACTCGGTGGTTTGAGGTGCGGCCTCGGCGAGCTAGTGAGCTTGCGTGTGTACGGGACTAGGGAGTCCGAGGGCTTGTAGGTGTTGCGGCACCGAGGAGAGATCCATTGGGATCTTGCATAGTGGAAATCCTTCGTGTGTCGAAGGAGGGGATGTAGAGCAAGTGTGCTCGAACCTCGAAACATACCTTTGTGTTTGCGATTGCCATTTCTCTCTCTCTCCCTTATTTATATCTTGCATTCAATTATTGCCTATCTTTATATGCTTGATATATTCATTTGTGCTTAATTGATATACTTGCGTGGGATTGTTGCTAACACTTGTATTCAACCAAGAGAGCCAACGCGGCACCTCAACCCATTCAAGGGGAATCTAGAGGAGTTTGTCCAGAGCCCTTCACGGGGAATTCGGCAACACTCTTGTGTTATACATAGTGTTTAGTGTAAAAGTTTTTATTTGGTCATAATTGCTTTAGCTTCCGCATTATTAGGCATTAAGTGACCATTAGATTAGCCATCACCTATTCACCCCCCCCCTCTAGGTGAAATTACAAATATTTGGGCAGATTGCCTTGAATTTTGGTCACGTGGTTTGCATGGCTTCTAGCACCTTCTGTATGTATCTGGTTTTGCAATATTTGAACATGTATTTCTCAAAATATATCTTCAAATACGGGATCCAATGCATCTTGTAGAAGCTCTCTAGCTTGGCCTCCAAGAAATCCAGTTTAATTACCCAAAATAGATATAATTAAGCTCTTATTACCCTTATGCCTTTAAACTTTTGATTATCTGCAAAATAGACCAAACATGGTTTAGAAATGATATTTTATTCATAACTCGGTAGGAAAATGCGATATAAAAGTGCAATATCATAGACTAATCACTCATCAACACCATTTTGACAAGGTGTTCCTGGCATGGTGTATTAGGCTACAATACCACATTCTTCCAGAAAATTGACAAAAGGGCTTGGACATCTACCTGATCTGTCGTATCTGCCAAGTACTCACCACCACGGTTAAATCTAACGGCTTTAATTTTTTTATTCTGTTGATTTTCAACTTCAGCTTTATAGATTTTAAATAAGTCCAGTGATTGAGATTTCTCATGAATCAAGTATAGAAACCCCTAATGAGAGTAATCGTTCGTGAAAGTGATGAAGTTTCTGTGATCATTCTAAGAAACTGTAAGGAATGGGCCACAAATATCTGTATATACCAAATCTAAGACTCATGAACTCCGTCTAGCACCAAACTTCCTAATGTTTGTTTGTTTGCCCTTTATACAATATGTACATACTCCTAAGTTGGAGTAATCTAAAAGACATATAACTCCACTAGACGCAAGCCTTTAAATTCTCTCTTTCGAGATGTGTCCTAAATGCCTATGTCACAGACTGTAAGAGTTTTCTTTAATTAATGTTCACTTAGTATCTAGAATATTCACATAGAAAGATTCAGAATATGAAGCATGAAGATTCAATTTATATAAGCCATTAATCAAGATTTTAGTACCAACAACTTCAGATTTAGAAAATAAATTAACCATTTCATTACCAATAGTGACAGTAAAACCAGATCTGTCTAACAATGAAATAGAAATAAGATTCCGCTTAAAAGATGGTACATATAAAGTCTCATCTAAATCTAAAATAAAATCAGAATCTAATCTAAGCGTACAAACTCCAATAGCTTCAACTGTAGCTTTATTTTCATCACCCACAAATATGTTGTTGACGGTTAGAATACAATCAAGGAGGGCTGAGTTTATCCTCGCTCAGAACAAGCTTTATTAGCTTCAAATGAAGCTTCTTCGAACTAGCTTCGCGCGAAGCTGTATGTAAGCTCTACTTAAAGTTCTTTTCAGGTCATTTAATGACCATTATCAAAGTCGCCATTTGGGACAAGTCAACTGCGCATGTAGTTTGATTTCACTAGCATAGGAGCTGGCTCCACGCAGGGCTGTCAAAATTATCTTCGTGCGAAACTATTGCCACGCAGGAGGTTAGCTTCGCGCGAAGCTCAAACAGAGTTCTTCTATGAACTCTAGCAGGTAATCTGACCGTTCTCAAATCCCCTAGGGGGGATTAGCAGTTATAACTCCACTTCTAATAGTGGAGTTAGTTGCTTTAATGGGTTGTTATACCCGCCCACTTGGTCCCACAATAGGTGGAGACGTGCAAGTAGGTTCCAGCACCCTAGCTTCGCTAGATGCTCCCTTTTAACTTCGCCGCGAGGCTATATCAAGCCTAACGCGAAGCTAGCAGGCTGATTCAGCCTTGCTGAATTCAAGGGGCAGTTACACCCCTATACAGTGTGCTTTGGTTTTAGCACAAGGTAAGCGCCCCTAAGTGTTGATGGCGTTGCTTATGCAGCTTCAATACTGGGCGCTCAAAATCCCCTTAGTAGCGACGCTAAATTGGAAGCACAATGCAAAGTTAGACGCGAAACCTCGTTGGCTTTGCCTAACCAGAGAGCGCTTGTTTCTAGTGCTAGGTTCGCTCTGAGCGAAGTGAAGGAAGTACCCCAAGGGCTGATAGCGTTGCTTATGCAGCTTTAGCACTTAGAGATGCTAGCAAAGTCCCTCGCCGCAAGGATAGAACTAAAGCATTGTATAATGTTAGTTATCTTCACCACAACGCGAAGATCAAAACACCACTGTGTTCTAAAACTAAAGCTACTATAGCTTCGCTCTCAGTGCTTTCTAGCGCTAAGCTCGCACTTGGAGGCAGAGCTAAAAATTTAGCTTCGTCGAACGAAGTTAATGCTACAAGTGAAGTTGTTTTAACTTCACCTGTAGTTTAAAAGAGAAGCTTCAATGCTAGAGTTCTCCAGCCTAAACAGCCTAGTACACGACCTCCTCGAGTCTCTATACTAGACCGCTTAAACTCGGTTAATCCTCATTGATAAGAATTGAAAGAGTAGTGTGGAGTATAGCACAAGTATTATGTAAAAGAGAAAGGTTTAGAATCAACCTTGGTGCTTGTTTACTCCACAAATGTATGTAAGATGTTCAATGTACCCTTTCTTATCTCCGCTATAGCATAGGGCTATACCGAGTCGGATCTCAGGGAGAGCTAGCGATAGAAGCTTTCACGATACTAGTGAGAAGAGGAAACGAGAATTCTTCTATGTTTCAAAAGAATAAAGAATCAAAAGAAAAACAAATCAAAGAATTGGTGGCTATGTTCATGGTGGAAATCGGGAGAAATCAAGATTGAGATGGATTTGAACTAACAACTAAAAAGAAAGTAAAATCAAGAAAACTTTGAATGAAAGAAATCCATGACTAGCTAACCTTAACTACCTTGCTAAACTAACTAAACTCCGTGATAGTGATGCGTGCCTCATGTTGATTCATCGGCATGTATTTGTCTTGCTTGTGGTCTAATTACTTTCCCACTTGGATGATGGGGATTCATTCTTGGACTTGTCTTGTAGCCTCCATAGATGGTCATCGGCCTACAAATGGACTTTCACTAATGGAATCAAAAGAGCTACACTCAAGTGATGCAAATGAAAAAACATACAACATTCACTAATGGAAGTAGTGAAGTTATACATCAAATAGCATATTGGTGCTTCCATCTCCATGTTCCATCAAGGCACTAGTTCGAAGACTAGGCTCCAAGTGAGGCACACATGAATCATATGGAGAATTACAACAAAATCTTGCCAAGAAATGAAAAGAAACCCATCGGAGAAGAGAAGACCATACAAATTGCAAGATGAAGTAAAGCAATCACACATGAGCTAGAAGTTAGCAAGGTAGTAGTTAGCTAGTACATGGAACAAGAAATTAGCTACAACAAGCCATTACAAAAGCAAAACAAAGCATGATTTAATTGCTAGAAATTAAAGCAAGTAACAAAGCAAAATAAAAGCAAGTGAAGAAGACAAACTAGAATCAAGCTCAAGTAGAGTAGATGAGAATGGATCAATCCTTGTATAGCTCCAAGTTGTCACTCCTTGTTGATACAAGCTCTCTCTCTCACAATCACTCTCTTTTACAATGAAATCTAGGGAGGAAGAAGATCATAGAGAGCTAAAAACCCTAAACAAAAACTATCAAAATACAAAACTATGAACTAAACTCTCTCTCTTCTCTGATCAGTTTTTGCTCGCAGGTCCAAGTGAGGTATTTATAGGCCCAGGAGAGTATCTTCGAGATCTAGTTGGTTGCCACAAAATCTGGGATCTCAACGGTCCCAGATTGCCGCGGATTGCCGCGGGATCGCCGCGGATTCTGGGCCGTTGAGCCCAGATTTTCTGGTGAGATCTGGTCGTTGGGTGGTTATCCACGTGGACTACTTGGATTCTGAGTTTGTTGCGCGGATCTCTCTAGATCTGGATTGGATTTGGCTTTATCTTTAATCTTTTAATTAATCACCTTAATTATTGCTAATTAAGGTAATTAATTGACTAACTCTCCTTTAAGTATATACCTGCAAATAAGTAGAGAAGAGGATTAAAAATCACTTATTTATTTGTATTATGCATGGGGATTATGATATAAAATATGCAATATTGGATACTAATCACACCCCCACACTTATTCTTTTGCTCGTCCCGAGCAAAACAAAGAAAAAGAAAAGAAAAACTAAGCTACAAGTTTATTACACCACTTTCGCAGGTGACGCGATTGCACTGAGCATGTGCAACAAGCCGTTAAACCTCTAGGTTACCCTAGAGGAGGAGTGTTGTCTCCTGAGGGTTTTCAGCGGATTACACCCACAAAATCCATAAAGAAAGAAGACAAATGTTAGTGTTTTGAAAACGCATTTTGAACAAGAGACAAGTTACGAACTATTTTTGCAAAAATATAAGTGATCCTAGGTCATAAGTCCACCTATAATCAATCTTCCTTAAACTTAGTATCTATGCAAGATCTTGTTTTTAATTAAGGTAAGAATTCAAAATTGGATTGAATATTTTATCTTTCATAAAACCTAGATAATATGCACACCGTGTAAGTGAAGATTTCTGGGATTTCAACTCCAACCATCAAGCCATTTATTTATATATATTCTTTTTTTCTTTTTCTTCCCTTAGTTTTATTAGGCTTTCTAATTCACCCATGTAGCGAGCCTATAACCGATGACTCCCAAACCAGATGGTCTTAGGGCACCAGATGAGGAAACATCCCTCGGGTTTAAGGACTCGAGTGAAAAAGGCCACAAAACTAAAGGGGATTATTCTTAATCACCGTTAGGCGTGAATAATCATGCTTCTTGAGGCACAATTACCCAGCTTAATAGGTGAGATCACTGTTAGGCGTGAGTCATCATGCTTCTTGAGGCACAATTTCCCAGCTTAATAAGTGATCTTTTATTTATATATTTTTTTCTTTTTTCTCTTTTTTTTTTTTTTTTATTTATATGGCATTTTTGGTCTTTGTCTCCATCCCAAGAAATGTGTAAGTGTAAAGTGCATATTATCTAAGGCAAAAAAATTCAAGATAAAAATATCTCCTCAATTTTACTTACTTAGCCTATAATTTTCAAACAAGATCTATTACTTCAACTAGGTTTAAGATGTCATAATTAAGGCTTTCTTAATTTCTAAGATACATCTTAATTTTCTTAAAAATAGATCAAAACTTTGTTTCTTATTTCAAAAAGTTTTTATTTTTGTTTCTTTTTTTTTTATTTATATTTTCTAAAAGAAAAGCAAAATCTAAAAAGAAAATGGAAAATCTAGAAAAAAGATAAAATCTAAAAAAGAAAAAAAAAATAAAATCTAAAAATAAAAGACCTAAAAAGAAAAATAAAAGTCCTAAAAAAAATAAAAATCCTATAAAGAAAAGAAAATCCTATGTTAGTAAACCCTCCCCCACACTTATTTCATGCATTGTCCTCAATGCATTATGGTAAATGTATGCATGAAACAGGTAAGAGGTAGGAAAAATTATTTACAAGGAATATACAAATGTAACTCTCACCTGGGTTTTTGGTCGCTTCCCTCTGGCCCGTTTCCCATCGTTCCAATGTGTTCTCTTTCTTGAGCTCCATTGGAAACGGTCTGATTATTCTAACCCTAGGTTTTTTCAGTTTCAATTGGTTGTTATTTTCATTCATACTCATTCCACCACATCGTTCACAAACAAAGTCCTTATCACCACTCTCACTCAGAATCTCATCACTTCCAGTGTTTAGAAATTTTAACTCCTCTCCATATAATTCTTCAAAGCTCAAGTCAACATCCGGAAGTGGACAATTAGCTAACGTACCCGAGTTGACTCATCTAAGCACATAATCTCTTCAGCAAACAAGTCTTCAAATGATATATCAATTGGAGGTTCAAATACAGTCTCAGTTGGCTCATTGAAAGTGAAGATATCCAAATCAACTTTCCCCTTTTGAAAGGGTACTCGGATAAGAGAATCACAAGGTTGTGACTCATCTTTTGGATCTTCACCTTCCTCCTCACAATTGTTACTAATGAATTAACCTCAAATGTTTGATCTTTGTTTTGTGAGGCTGTGTGTGGAAGACATGTGTTCATGTGTCATGTTACCAAAAGTCAACCTCATTGATCCATTCCGGCAATTAATGATTGCATTTGCAGTAGCCAGGAATGGTCGACCCAGAATGACAGAATTTGTGCCCTTTGATTTGAATTTGATACTGGTTTTGTTTCAAGGACAACAAAGTCAACTGGATAAAAGAATTCTCCAACTTTGACCAGGACATCTTGAATTACCCCCTTGGGTTAGTAACAGAGCGATCAGCCAATTGAATGGTCATTTGGTCGGGAGAAGATCACCTAACCCCAATTGTTGGTACACAGAGAAAGGCAGGAGATTGATACTGGCCCCCAAATCAAGAAGTGCCCTATTGATGGTAGTCTGTCCTATGATGCATGAAATGGTGGGGCTCCCTGGGTCTTTGTACTTAACAGGAATTGGACCAGTGAGCAAACTCATTAATGGATGATGCAAGGAGACTTTTTTAGGGACTTGGGTCTTCCTCTTCTGGTGCACATTTCCTTCAAAAATTTGGCATATGATGGCACTTGTTGAATGGCATCAAGAAGAGGGACATTGACTTGGACCTTTTTGAATGTTTCTTTTATTTTCTCCATGTGAGCATTTGACTTGTTATTTAGAAGCCTATTTGGATATGGTACTCTAGGCTTATAAGGTTGCTCATCTACCTTTTCTTTCCCTTTGGCTTGAGATGTGGATGGCTCTGTACTAGAGGATGGGTTGTCAAAAGTTGGTGGCATTTGGACATGAGGTGTTGGCTTTGGTACTGGATGAGATTGTGGACTAGAAACCTTATTGTCAACTTGTTTACCAGATCTCAGGGTATGAATGGCATGACAGTGACTGGGTCCTGAATTTTCAACTTTGGGATTTAGCAATGGCTGGCTTGGGAACAAATGTTTTTGATTCTCAGCCAATTGCTTGATCTGGACCTTCATTTCATTCAACTCCTGTTGCTGGTTCTTTGTTAAGGTTTCTATCATTTGTTTCAACTCAGATATTTCGGAATTATTTTGGGGTGGATGTTGAGGATATGGAGATTGGAATTGTAATTGGTAGAATGGTGGAGGATTCTGATAAGACTGATATGACTGTGGTGGACTTTGAGATGGATGAACATACAGTGAATTCTGATCGAAACTGGATGGATGAAACTGAGCATTGTATGGATATGGAAGTGGTAGTATATGATGCTCAGTACCAGACTGACTCATGAAAAATTTGGATGGTTCTGCCATCCTGACTTGTAAGTGTTGGAGTATGGGGGTCTGGTAAATGCTGCATTCATGTTCTCCTGATATGAGTGGAGCTGAGATAATGGACACTCCTCCAAGACATGGCTAAGGTCATGACAGTTGGTGCAACCCGGTTTAATCAGAGGCAATGGGTTGACCTGGTTGACCACAGAATTCCCTTTTGACTCAAGCAGTTCTATCCTCTTCATTAATTGTGTGATCTTGGTTTCTGCAGCTATAGAGGATTCTTTGGAATGTGTACCAGTTCTGGAAGTGGTGGAAGTGGATTTGTCAGGACAAGACTCCCACTGAATGGTTTTCTCAGCTAGGGTTTCAAAGAGATCCCACCCCTGATGTTCATCTTTTTCAGGAATTCCCTTGGCACAAGGATTCTAAAAGTGTTTTCGTTTGGTAATCTAATCCATCATAGATAATCTGGCATAGCCGCCATTTCTCTATGCCGTGATGGGGACATAGGGCTAAGAGGTCTTTGAAACGCTCAAGATATTTCCAGAAAGGTTCATTTTGTTCTTGCTTGAATTGCATTATGTTTTTTCTCATGAGGGCTGTTTTGTGGATAGAATAGAATTTCCTAAGAAAGACCTTAACAAAATCATCCCATGAAGATATGGAACTGACAGGAAGACTATAAAGCCATTTCTTAGCTAAATCCTTAAGTGCAAACGGTATGAACCGTAACCTAACAGCATCTTCAGAAAGTTGGGATATTCTCATCATTTGGCATACCTCTTCAAACTCACGAATAAAGAGGTACGCGTCCTCAGACTCAAGACCATGGAAGTGGGGAAGTGTACTAATGAATTGTGGTTTCAGCTCAAAATGATTCCATTAGGCTCGGGGAGAAGAATGCATGAAGGAATGGAGGTGCGAATCGGATAAAATCGATCCTGAAGTGAGACGTTGTTGGTCATGATGAAGTGGTTGTGGAAGTGTAAGTGTAGAAAGAATTAGGATCACAAAACCACTATCGTATATACAATCACAAACAACGTGCACCGATCACACCAGCGAAAAAGAAAAAAAATAACAAACAACAAAAGAAAAAATCAATCCAAGCTTGTCTAGGGTTTCTGGTCCTAGGTGACTCCTAAATAGACTGTCCACAGGAGGTTTAGTGTAGACCTTGACTATAAGCAAATCAGCCAGGGAAGGGTAAGTCGTTGGGAGGTTTTCCGTCCGAAGACGTTCCTTAATTAAGTAACCAACAACCTTCGGGCTTTCGGCCCTTAACCCCTTTCCTAGACACCGATTTTACAGAAGTCAATTTCCAACACTTTTCCCCCTTAGGATAATCCTAAGTGAGTCCGGATGTCCCTAGGGCCAACGTCTATCAAATTTTATTTACAAGCTTAGGATTGTGAGTGCGTGGGGAAAATGATTTCCGGGCTAAGGAAAGGGTAATGACCTCCCCACCTTATGTTATTTACAGGAATTGCCCTTAGAATTAATTGTGCAAGTGTACGATATAGAAACAAACAAGGTTCACTCCAAGTAAGAAAAATCAAACAAAGAGTGAGTCTTAGTCTATATGCAATGAATCACGTACCTTGTCCCACGCGCTCTTCAACAGTAAATTTAAAGTAATTGAAAGACACGTGCCTAAAATGCAAGATGTCTAACAATTTTTAGCAATTATCAACCAATTTCTTACTGTTGAATTAATTAACAGGAATACAGTGAAGTATACAGGAAATGAAGTATATAAGCAGCAGTATCTTGCAGAGCAGAAGCCCCTGCAAAATTTTGTAAGTAGTGAACTCTAAAGTGCCGCGTTCCCACGGCAATTCTTGTGGATCCGCGGCACAATAGAGGGATCCTGGGCTCTGCTTTCTTGAGCAGAGGCCCAGGTCCACTTATATGATTCTGCTGTGCAAATTTTCTGAATCTTCAACCTGTACCTGCAACAGAGAAGATATATCGTTTAGTTTCTCACTTTTAAAAATACCGTCGCTCTCCCCGGCAACGGCGCCAAAAATTGATAAGAATTGAAAGAGTAGTGTGGAGTATAGCACAAGTATTATGTAAAAGAGAAAGGTTTAGAATCAACCTTGGTGCTTGTTTACTCCACAAATGTATGTAAGATGTTCAATGTACCCTTTCTTATCTCCGCTATAGCATAGGGCTATACCGAGTCGGATCTCAGGGAGAGCTAGCGATAGAAGCTTTCACGATACTAGTGAGAAGAGGAAACGAGAATTCTTCTATGTTTCAAAAGAATAAAGAATCAAAGAAAAACAAATCAAAGAATTGGTGGCTATGTTCATGGTGGAAATCGGGAGAAATCAAGATTGAGATGGATTTGAACTAACAACTAAAAAGAAAGTAAAATCAAGAAAACTTTGAATGAAAGAAATCCATGACTAGCTAACCTTAACTACCTTGCTAAACTAACTAAACTCCGTGATAGTGATGCGTGCCTCATGTTGATTCATCGGCATGTATTTGTCTTGCTTGTGGTCTAATTACTTTCCCACTTGGATGATGGGGATTCATTCTTGGACTGTCTTGTAGCCTCCATAGATGGTCATCGGCCTACAAATGGACTTTCACTAATGGAATCAAAAGAGCTACACTCAAGTGATGCAAATGAAAAAACATACAACATTCACTAATGGAAGTAGTGAAGTTATACATCAAATAGCATATTGGTGCTTCCATCTCCATGTTCCATCAAGGCACTAGTTCGAAGACTAGGCTCCAAGTGAGGCACACATGAATCATATGGAGAATTACAACAAAATCTTGCCAAGAAATGAAAAGAAACCCATCGGAGAAGAGAAGACCATACAAATTGCAAGATGAAGTAAAGCAATCACACATGAGCTAGAAGTTAGCAAGGTAGTAGTTAGCTAGTACATGGAACAAGAAATTAGCTACAACAAGCCATTACAAAAGCAAAACAAAGCATGATTTAATTGCTAGAAATTAAAGCAAGTAACAAAGCAAAATAAAAGCAAGTGAAGAAGACAAACTAGAATCAAGCTCAAGTAGAGTAGATGAGAATGGATCAATCCTTGTATAGCTCCAAGTTGTCACTCCTTGTTGATACAAGCTCTCTCTCTCACAATCACTCTCTTTTACAATGAAATCTAGGGAGGAAGAAGATCATAGAGAGCTAAAAACCCTAAACAAAAACTATCAAAATACAAAACTATGAACTAAACTCTCTCTCTTCTCTGATCAGTTTTTGCTCGCAGGTCCAAGTGAGGTATTTATAGGCCCAGGAGAGTATCTTCGAGATCTAGTTGGTTGCCACAAAATCTGGGATCTCAACGGTCCCAGATTGCCGCGGATTGCCGCGGGATCGCCGCGGATTCTGGGCCGTTGAGCCCATTTTTCTGGTGAGATCTGGTCGTTGGGTGGTTATCCACGTGGACTACTTGGATTCTGAGTTTGTTGCGCGGATCTCTCTAGATCTGGATTGGATTTGGCTTTATCTTTAATCTTTTAATTAATCACCTTAATTATTGCTAATTAAGGTAATTAATTGACTAACT
>JAVJIF010023725.1:0-68477 GCA_038442645.1 Agave tequilana
CTTCTCTTCGGACTATGAACGGAGTAGCACAACTCCTATCCAATGAAATCTCAAAGAGACTTGAGGCAAGAACAAACATGTACTCAGTAAGTTGTTAGAAGAGTTGAACCCTTTTATATTCCTTAGCTAGAGATTTCAGTTTTTTCAAGACTTCCGACTAAAATTTCTGACCCCTCTTCAATAGCAAACTTAGCTATTATAGGGGTTTCAGCGGTAAAACTCTCCCCTAAAAACCCTCCATAATGAAGGTTAACTCTCCTCATTACGTGGGCAGTAATTGACCCAGTAATGAGGGTAGTTATAATCACGACGCAGAGCTTCCCTGTAGTCGAAACGTGGGCTTTGAAGCTCGCATTTCTGATACCAACTCCGAGCCTTGCTAGACATGGGTTTCGAACTCAGCCAGGCGCGGGCTTCAGGCTCTGCGTATGGAGACTATAGTGATATCGAGTCGCGGCTTCAGGATTTGCGACTTGAGACTGCAGTGATGTTAAGACGCGGGCTTCGATCCTCGTGTCTTGGTACTGTAATGATGTAAGGATGCAGGCTTCGAGTTGCGTCTTGGTTATTACAGTGTCGCTAGGACACGGGTTTCGATCCTCACGTCTTGGTACTGTACTAATTTTGAGGTGCAGGCTTCATGCCTTGTGCCTTGGCATTACACGAGTGTCTATGATTAGCCTCGCGTCTGGATTATAGACTCTGCTTTTTGATGACTTAGCTTCAGTGATTTTTAGATAGTTTATAGAACCCCCTCCAAAGTTTTCAAAACTCCGTAGTTAACTGAGACGGGTTTCGAAATGCTTTGGACTTTTCTCTTAGCAGCAATGCTCTCAAGACTGGACTAACAATCTTTTGAGATATATTGAGCTTGATCTTGTCTAGAATTCGGTCTCCGTGAGTGTACTGTTAAAACTCTTTAAAGCCACAAGAAATGATCATTCTGAGTATCTGGTACGCAGTCTGGATCTCCTCGATGCTCTGAGCTAGTTATTGGTGTACCGTTGAAACTGGGGTAAACAGTCATCTGCTTGTGCCACTGTACTGTTAAACTGATTGTAGAAGCAAAAACTGAACCAAGTCTTTTAGATGCAGAGGTCATGTTGCCTTGGAGACGCGGACCTCGCGAGTCTTTATCGAAGTGGAAACGCAACTCTCACTTGATCGAAGTAACACAGACTTCTCATTGAAGAAATACAACCCTACTTCTTTGCCAAGATGCAAGGTCTTTGAAGTGGAGACACGTCCTCCATTTTGCTAAAGTAATGCAAACTTCACGGTGGTGACACGGTACTTCTTTAAAGAGACGCGTTCCTGTTAAACGTGAGACTCGCATTCTGAGATATATTGCCACGTGTTGGGAGGAATTGAGGAGACACCTTTCTTTTATTGCGCGATTTTTGCGTTCAAGTCACGATGCCACGCGTCAGGCGGAGATTAGGCTTGAGACATGTGCTGCATATCTCGGTGGATTACAGTGTCTATAAATGACATCAGTCTTTCAAAGAGTTATCCTTAGACTCCTTTCTTCTCCACTTAGCCCTGCGTTGAGGATTTTAGAACATAAGAAAAGCTCCGAACTTTTTCCTTCCATCTCTCAACTTCGATACAACATTCACGATCGAAATGGCCACAAAAACAAAACATGTGACCTCGTCGTCGAGCGTTGTCGCTCCAAAGGTGCAAATAAGCGGCTCTTCCATATAGGAGGCCCCCATTTCAGGTAAAGAACCATTTGCGTTGGTTTTTTCCATTAAGGGACTTGAAGAGTTACCTTAACTCTTAAGTCTCTTCTGAACTGAACCGCCAATGTGAGGCTTGTTGGCCCAAAGGCCTTCCACTCTAATTTTGATGATGATTAACTCATGTAGTTATGTGTACTAATAATCTTGTGATTTTTGTTTCAGATCATTAACCAAGATATTAGTTGGTGATTAGCTTCAACAAGATGATTTGGAAGCTTTCACATGGTGATTCAAGAGCCCGAGCGACAAGATCATATATAGCACTCATAGGAGTCAAGCTCGGTGAATCAAGTTTTGGATTAAGTCGGCTTGGAGACGGCGGTCTACAAGAAGACATCGGTACCATAGTTTAGTTTTGGGTTTAGATCCAAATTGTAAAGATTAGAAAAGTATGATATGCTCAAGTTCACAACACACACGTTTCATGTTTTGGTTTTCGGTTTTTGGTTTAACCGATCTTAGTTTGCATGAATAGATATTAAACAAGTTTACATGGTTTAATGTATATTATATTTGTTCTATATACATGCATGCTTCAACTATCTATACAAACTTAGCTTGATAGTCTATTTCATGTGTTTTATGTTTTGGCATTTTTAACAAAACATATTTTGGAATTAAAGTAAAAAACATGAATATTTATGTGTTTCTTGTATATTGGATTATATCCATATGCAACATGCCTAAAAGTTGTTTAATATCATGTTTTTGCATTTGGTTGAGTTTTGGACAAATCGGATTTTTCATTTGGAAAATTCAAGTTTGGAAAAATACAAGTTTTGGTTTTTGGCAAAATTTCTATTACACAAAAACAGTTCATAATGTTTGAAATTTGTGTTGAAAGTTTTAACACAAGTTTATATTTTAATGTAAAATGATAAAACTATTTTTGTGTATTTTTAGAAATTTTATGGGAATTTTTTAGAAGTAAAAATAACCTGTTTTTCAGACCTGTACTAGCTCTGCCAGGCTAGGTCGGTCGACCGCTACGGTCGACCGGACCATGTAGCCGGTCGACCGCAGAGGTCGACCGACGTGCACGGATACGTGCACGCTGGCTGCCCCATGAGCCGGTCGACCGCACGGTCGACCGACTGAGAGCAGTTTGCTCTCTGTTTGTCACGGTCGACCGAGCGGTCGACCGGCCAGAGAGCCGTTGCTCTCTGGTTCTGGGGACGGTCGACCGCCCGGTCGACCGTAGCTGCCACAGTCAGATATGACCGTTGGCCGGTCGACCGGTAGGTCGACCGGTGGGCCATTTTTGGCAGAATCTGCTGCCAACGGCTATATTTTTTCTGGGGTCTATAAATACCCCGTTAATGGCCAGTTTTCTCTAAGATTTTGTGTGCGAATTTTTCCCTACTCTCCGGTGTTTTCACAGCAATTAAAAGAAGTTTTTGAACTTAAATTGAACAATCTATTTGGTGTTTTTGCTAGGGTTTGGAAAATGAAAGAAAAGGGTTTTTGGGAAAAGTGTTTGATTGAACTTCTTCATCTTGGTTTCTAGTTTTTCCCAAGGATTTTTCTTTGTGATTTGATTTTCATTCCATTGGTTTTCTCCACACTTGAGCTACATCTACTTTCTTATTCTATAGGATCTTTGTGTGGGAGAAAGAAATTGTTTGTGGTTGTTTGTTAGACCACCAAGTTGTTAAACCCTAACTTAGCTTGGCTTTGTGCCTTTTCCCTCATTGTGTTGAGGAGGTTGTGCTATTGGGTTGTATCCCTCAAGTGGTGAGGTGATCCTTGTGTAAGCTTTGTGCTAATCCCTCAAGTTGTGAGGTGATTGTTTGTTGGCTTGGAGTTGTGCCTCAAGGAGGAGGTTGTGTTTGTAAGGAGAGGAGTTGGGTACTCCTTGTAATTGTGATTGCCCCAAATCCTCGGTGGAGGTTCCCTTTGTGGGAGTCCTTTGTGGACAAGCTAGTGGACTTAAAATCCTTCTGGGTGAAGGCGGGGATGTAGAGCTGGGTGCTCGAATCTCGAAACATATCTTGTTGTTTGCGCTTGATCCCTTGACTCTTACTCTATCTCTCTCTCTCTTTACTTTGTGCATATTGCTATATCATATACTTGCTTGTGTGTGCATCAGTTGTTATAATTGCAATTAAGTTTTTAAATTCCGCATTTAGTTCAATAGATTAGCATTATCACTTATTCACCCCCCCTCTAGGTGATTTCAATTGGTATCAGAGCCTACGCTCATGATATTTAGGTTTAACCACGTAGGAGTGAGATCTTGGTTAGCTAATCTTCATTTGCATTTTCATTTGCACACATTTAGTTTGCACTCATGGATAGCCCTCCTATGTTTGACTTTTTTAGACTTGATGTTTGGAAGGCCAATATGAGTAGTCATTTGAAAACCCTAGGACATTTAGTTTATCAAGCCACTACTAATGAATCCTACCCAAATCATAGCAAGCATAAAAAGGCTAATGCATTAGCACTTAAAACAGTTAGAGCATCTCTTAATGAAGATCTTTTACCGGTGTTTGATCATTATGATTTGGCTTTTACAGTTTGGAGCATATTGACTTCTCCCGAGCTACCAAGGATTATCAACAAGATGAGAAGATCTAGGAGAGACAAGTCTGACGAGCATTGCCTCATTATCCAAGGGAAGAACTCCCTTGAGGTACAATCGGATTCTCAAATAGATGATAGCTCTAGCTCATATTGCTATGGATGTTTAGAAGTTCAAAATTTAAATGTAGAACTTGCCACAAAGCATGAAATTTTTTTGGAAAAACATGATTCTTTGAAAAAGAAGAACTTTGATTTAAAAGAAGAATTGAAGGATTTGTGCTCTACTTTTGAATCGATTTTGCAAGAGAAGGAAGAGATTACTTGTGAACGTGACTCACTAAGATCTCAACTAGACCTTGCTCTAAAAGAGATTGATGTTTTAAAAAGCAAAAATGATTGTGATGATGTTGTGAAAAATAATGAGGTTTTATCTTCTAAATTGGATTTTGTTTTAAAAGATAACTTGTTTTGAAAAATGAAATTAATTTCATTACAAAAGAATTGGATTTAGTTTTAAAGAAAAATGAATCTTTGAAAATTGATATTGATTCTCATGTGTGCCATGCTAGTATAGCTTCTTCTTCTTGCACACCTATTACATGCTCCACTTTATCTTCTAGTATTGATAATGACATAAATGTTTTGAAGAAAAGTGTTGAATGTTTGGGCTCCACTTTGAGCCAATATACTTTGAATCATACACGCTTGGAAACCTTGATTCGCAAGAAACAAGTTCCATCTTTACATGTACACCCATCACGGCATACACATGCTTTCCACGGTCACCACCATCACACGTATGCTCATGTGTACACATGTACACATTGTGGCCGAAAAGGCCATCTTAATAGATTTTGCTATGATAGTTTACATATTGAAAATTTAGCAAATAATCTTGTTTGGGTTAGAAAAGATACAAACCCCCGTGGACCCAAAAGAAAATGGGTACCAAAGACCACCCCTTTGTTTTTTGATGTAGGAGTGGGCTCTCGCATCACGTGAGAGCGTTGGTGCCTTGAAGTGGATGTGTTCCGTGCCTAAAGGAAATATTTTGGATGCATCGCTTTCAAGGGGAGTTTGGTGGGATGACCACCATTGGTTTGGAGAACTAGAGAGGTGCCTTCATCGGTTTTTGGTATCAATCTCTAACTCCCGTTTTTATTTACATGCTTTTCATATTCATCATTCTATAGCATGTCTTATTGTTCATTATGCTTATGTCATGTTGATTAGTTTAGTGTTATACATGTTTAGTTACTTGAGACACCCATGTTTTATATGGATCTATATTTAGTGTTCTAACCTTGTTTAAACTAATATGTATGCCCTAGATCTAATGCACATGCATATACATAATGATCATATGGATGTTTATAATGTTTTTGTTTTAATGACTCATGTTTTGTTTAGTATGTTGAATTCCATGATTATTAGACTATTGACTTGCATATATAGCTTTTGAGATCACCCATGTTTAGATAGACCCATTTGTTGTGTTCTCACCATTGTTTGGCTATTATGTATATCATGATTCTAATAGCATGTGGATTTACTTCATGATCATTTTTATGTTTATCATATTGATTTTTGACCCGTTTTATGCTTCATAATTTGGATATACATTTAGATGTTAGTTTTCATTAAGGCTAGAATTTATACTTGCACATATAGTGGGCCACAAATAAACCTTTATATATGTTTGTGCTTGAATGCCTATTTGTACCCATTAGATGTGCTAGTATAGTTTAGTTTTGATGATTCATGCATTCTAACTTGTATTCCTCATTTTGGATATGTTTCTATGATCATGTGTTTTAACTTCATGTATATGTCTATCTTGTCCAAACTATCGATTATACATATACATCCTTGAGCCACGTGCCTTCATGCATATACCTTTGTGGACTCGTTATGTTTAAGATATGTATGTATACTTTAGTTTGTACATGACATACATATGCCTTGAAGTTTAAATCATTTTGGTGATTTTCATGATTTTCATGTTTTTAGGTAATTTCAATTGGTAATGAAAATTTAGTGTTTCATGTGTTAATGTTTTTAAGGAATTTCACATGAACTTAATTGAATATTTTCATATTGATATGTGTCACATAACACTTGTTCACTCACTTTATTAGTTTTCTCATGATTTGTTTTCATGAGACTATGATATGGGCTTTATGGACTTTGAGTGTTTAGTGATCATGTGATTTACATGTGTTTCATGAAAAACATTTTGTTTGATTCCTTGCTTGAAGGATTTCGTACTAGTTTAAAAATATTTTTCCTATAACTAGTTCGTATTCTTCACTATGGTAGAGATTTTCAAACATACTACACTTTCAAACCTATTTTTGAAAACCCCTACCTTCCACGGGCGGATGGATGGGCGATCATGCTCATGTATGCTTCATAGCGAAAATCTTTTTTAAAACTTGAACATGAATGGGAGGATAGGAATATGAGATATACACTTGATCTTATTGTTGTTTCAATTGGTATCATTGGATTCTTTCAATTGATATCAATATTGACATTTCTTGTATACTCATATATTTTTTTATGTATGTATGCATACATTTCAAATAGTATCAATTTCGATTGGTATTAAATTTTTCATACATATTTCTTGTTTATGCTAAGGCTTGAGCTTCAACTTTGTTTCAATTGATTTAGATTTCAATTGGTATCTTTATTCGAGCCTACGCATAGTTTTTGTTTGTATTTCATAAAGGGGGAGAAAATCTCGTATTTTATCTTTCAATTGGTATTTTGTATTTCACTCCCTTGCTTTATGATAAAAGAATAATAATTTCAATTGGCAATAATTTCATCAAAATCAAATTTGTTTATATGTTTAAATCAACTTTGGTATTAAGATTTATGTTTAGAAATTCAAAATTTGTAATTTTTAATTTCTATTGATATCAAGATTGTTTATTTACAATTGGTATGTAATTTGTTTACTTATCAATTGGTATCAAGATTTTTGTTTTTTTCTTTTCAATTGGTATAGTTTCATTTTTTATTGGTATCAATATGCACTTCCTTGATACATTTTTAATTGGTATCATATTTGATTTGACCCCTTATTGATATCGTTTTTGTTTTAGACCAAAAGGGGAGAACATTTTGTTTTTGATTAACCCTTTATTGATTCTTTGTTTTAAACAAAGGGGAGAAGAATATGTCTTTTATTTGTTTTGTTTTTAACCCCTTTGTTGATGATTGACAAATAGGGGGAGAAGAATTTGAGTTGATATGCATGTTTCATGTTTGTATGCATGTTGTATGTTTTTATTAAGTTTATTTGGTATCAAAGCATTATTTATAGAACATGTTTATTTTTGGTATCAAGAGCTTGTAAAAGAGATCATTAGTTTTGTTTTACACATATTAAGTTTAATTGGTATCTAGAGCATGTTTATTTGTTTTTGAAAATTTCATTGGTATCTTTCATTTGTATTTAGAACCATTTATTGTTTTATGCATATCTATGCATGTATCGTGTTTAATATTCATTGCAAATTTATGTTTATTTGTTTATGCATGAGTTAAGGGGGAGCTTCTTTGAAGCGTAACTTTAATCCATGCATATATAACTCCATGAGGTTTGTCATCATCAAAAAGGGGGAGATTGTTGGCCCAAAGGCCTCCCACTCTAGTTTTGATGATGATTAACTCATGTAGTTATGTGTACTAATAATCTTGTGATTTTAGTTTCAGATCATTAACCAAGATATTAGTTGGTGATTAGCTTCAACAAGATGATTTGGAAGCTTTCACATGGTGATTCAAGAGCCCGAGCGACAAGATCATATATAGCACTCATAGGAGTCAAGCTCGGTGAATCAAGTTTTGGATCGAGTCGGCTTGGAGACGGCGCTCTACAAGAAGACATCGGTACCGTAGTTTAGTTTTGTGTTTAGATCTGAATTGTAAAGATTAGAAAAGTATGATATGCTCAAGTACACAACACACACGTTTCATATTTTGGTTTTCGGTTTTTGGTTTAACCGATCTTTGTTTGCATGAATAGATATTATATCAAAACAAGTTTACATGGTTTAATGTATATTAGATTTGTTCTATATACATGCATGCTTCAACTATCTATACAAACTTAGCTTGATAGTCTATTTCATGTGTTTTATGTTCTGGCATTTTTAACAAAACATATTTTGGAATTAAAGTCAAAAACATGGATATTTATGTGTTTCTTGTATATTGGATTTTATCCATATGCAACATGCCTAAAAGTTGTTTAATATCATGTTTTTGTATTTGGTTGAGTTTTGGAAAAATCGGATTTTTCATTTGGAAAATTCAAGTTTGGAAAAATACAAGTTTTGGTTTTTGGCAAAATTTCTATTACACAAAAACAGTTCATAATGTTTGAAATTTGTGTTGAAAGTTTTAACACAAGTTTATATTTCAATGTAAAATGATAAAACTATTTTTATGTATTTTTAGAAATTTTATGGGAATTTTTTAGAAGTAAAAATAACCTGTTTTTCAGACCTGTACTAGCTCTGCCAGGCTAGGTCGGTCGACCGCTACGGTCGACCGGACCATGTAGCCGGTCGACCGCAGAGGTCGACCGGCGTGCACGGATACGTGCACGCTGGCTGCCCCATGAGCCAGTCGACCGCACGGTCGACCGACTGAGAGCAGTTTGCTCTCTGTTTGTCACGGTCGACCGAGCGGTCGACCGGCCAGAGAGCCGTTGCTCTCTGGTTCTAGGGACGGTCGACCGCCCGGTCGACCGGTAGCTGCCACGGTCAGATATGACCGTTGGCCGGCCTACCGGCCGGTCGACCGGTAGGCCATTTTTGGCAGAATCTGCTGCCAACGGCTATATTTTTCTGGGGTCTATAAATATCCCATTAATGATCAGTTTTCTCAAAGATTTTGTGTGCGAATTTTTCCCTACTCTCTGGTGTTTTCACAGCAATTAAAAGAAGTTTTTGAACTTAAATTGAACAATCTATTTGGTGTTTTTGCTAGGGTTTGGAAAATCAAAGAAAAGGGTTTTTTTGGAAAAGTGTTTGATTGAACTTCTTCATCTTGGTTTCTAGTTTTTCCCAAGGATTTTTCTTTGTGATTTTGATTTCCATTCCATTAGTTTTCTCCACACTTGAGCTACATCTACTTTCTTATTCTATAGGATCTTTGTGTGGGAGGAAGAAATTGTTTGTGGTTGTTTGTTAGACCACCAAGTTGTTAAACCCTAACTTAGCTTGGCTTTGTGCCTTTTCCCTCATTGTGTTGAGGAGGTTGTGCTATTGGGTTGTATCCCTCAAGTGGTGAGGTGATCCTTGTGTAAGCTTTGTGCTAATCCCTCAAGTTGTGAGGTGATTGTTTGTTGGCTTGGAGTTGTGCCTCAAGGAGGAGGTTGTGTTTGTAAGGAGAGGAGTTGGGTACTCCTTGTAATTGTGATTGCCCCAAATCCTCGGTGGAGGTTCCCTTTGTGGGAGTCCTTTGTGGACAAGCTAGTGGACTTAAAATCCTTCTGGGTGAAGGCGGGGATGTAGAGCTGGGTGCTCGAATCTCGAAACATATCTTGTTGTTTGCGCTTGATCCCTTGACTCTTACTCTATCTCTCTCTCTTTAATTTGTGCATATTGCTATATCGTATACTTGCTTGTGTGTGCATCAATTGTTGTAATTGCAATTAAGTTTTTAAATTCCGCATTTAGTTTAATAGATTAGCATTATCACCTATTCACGTCCCCTCTAGGTGATTTCAAGGCTCACGCCCATGTTATTGACATCAAGACGTGGCTCTTGCACTGGTAGGCAAGACGCGGGTTTGACGACCTCCGCGTCTTCGCTTCATCAACTTGAATCCGTATCTTGCTTGTTGAACGCGGGCTTTGTTGAGCCTTGCTTTTGATCCTGACACTTAGAGAATTTTCCTAAGTGGGGGAGTTCAGACGCAGACTTCGTGTGAACTTCGTATCTTTGAGACAGGACACGGGCTTCATTGAGTCTCGCGTCTGGGTCTAACACTTAGAAAAATTTATAAGTTGTGGAGTTTAAAATGTAGGCTTTATGCGAGCCTCGTATCTTTGAGTTTAGACGCGGGTTTTGCTAATCTTCTCATCTAGACTCAATCCTGCGTCTGAGCTTCAAACACTTAGTCAATTTTCTTTTAGATTTCTGACTGTGTTAACCTTTTTGCAGTGCGATATTCCTCTAACCCTCTATTTATGAAGTGCCAGTTTCGGCATGTTGATGGTGTTGATTTGAATCTGATCTTCGTTCTTCCAAGGACTGCTCCAGTGTTTGATCTGAAGCCAAAAGAGCATCGGGATAGGCTCAGCAACTCTAGTATGCTGACCTTCCGGGAGATCATGACCAATGGCTATTTGAGTATGACACCCGTGTTGTGCTGAAAAAACTTGACTTCTTCTTTGGTGACGCTATCACAGAGGAAGATAGGGTTTTGTATAACAGAGATTATAAGTGGCTCCGTCAGATAAGGGACAAGAGATTTTTCCTTCCAAACATGGAGAGGATGTACCCTTTATCCTATCTTCAACATACGTCGGTACACCGTGCAATGGAGTGGGACCTCTCTCAATCTATCTCCAGCATGTCCCTTAACAAATTGGGTGCAAACGAAGCATACTCTGCTGGCCACGATAAAGATGTATTCGGTTTATTTCCTGAATTAGTCAGGGCTGAGTATCCGAAAGAAGAAACCCTCAGTTGGCCACCACCTTCATCAATCAATTCCTGAAGGTGAGGGGTGATTTTTTCACTGACTTTCGTCAACTCGGGTGGGTCTACTCTACCAACAAGTCATGGTGGGATAGGATGGTTGGATTTGTTCTCGTGAAGCTCAGGGATTTGCTGAAGCAGGTGGGATTATCCCATTCGGTTAGGGCCGTGCAGTATGGCCTCCTGCAGAGCTCTCATAGCTTTTATGATGTCTTGGAGCGTTACAATCCCCTGACGTGTACATTTTTTACTCCAGTTAGAGAGATGGGGCTTGCTCTTCATGAGTTGTATGAAGCATCGGGGTTAGTAATTGGAGATGCCCCATATGAAGAGTATGTCCTGACTACTGAGGAACTTCACCTGTTGAAGAGAGAGCACCCTCAGATGCATGAGTCTTATTAGGAAGTGTTATGTCACTTCCATATCTGTGGGCAAATATCTGCCTGGAGGAACATGGGCGTTAAACAGATGTCTTGGTTGAGCTACCTATTCAATAATATAAACGAAAGGTCTAATCCATTGACTAGCCCCTGGCACTGATAAAGAGATCGCTGAGAGGATCAGTGCTTTGACAAGCTCGCATACGACCGAGTCGAACGAGGATACTTGCAAGCCTGATACGGTCTTTGAAAGTTTTCACTATCAGGTCAGGATTCCTATATCTGACCGGGCTCTACTGCTGGGCTTCCTCATGTTGTGATTGAAGTGTTGTGTGGTGCCAACGCTACCGCATGAAGTGATTGTCACCATTGTGGTGTACTCGGCGGTCCTGCTAGCACATGGGAAGTCAATCTCTCTTCTTCCGACGATGGTAGTAGACATCCAACGTGGCTTGCGGGTGTTGACCAAAAGTCTGTGCTAAGTGGAGGCGATTGTGGACTATCAGGGCAGGCCGGTGGTAGATTCAGAGGGAAGGCCAAAAGTGAGGACTCCCAATCCTCGAGTCGAGCTTTCGTACACGTACCTGATGGCTTGGTACGTTTTGCATTGTCCCTCATTGATGACGGCGTGTCTCCCTCAGAAGGCTTCGTCTATTTTGTGTAGAGGCTGGAAATTCGAGTTGGTCATAGTACAATATGTACTATGTCTAAAAAAGTATTCTCAGCTGCTCAAGTTATCAGCTTGATTGATGCTTCCCCGAGATTTCTGGCGCTTCCTATGGGGATAAGTTTGCCAACCTTGCAGGACCTGACAATTTCACACGGCTACTGTCTAGAGTCTTTTGGTGGCCCATTGATGGTAGTAAAAAGTGCATATTTATCATCACATTTACCATCATATTTCCCTATTTATTCTTTTATTATGCACTACTACTACTAATGTTTTATTGTTTAATGTGTGCAGGCCTAGTAATTAAAAAAATAAAGAAATAAAGCCTGAATGAAGCCCAAAAGCCCAAAAAGCCCATATGCAAAAATTATAGTAATTTAGAAGTTTCTACATTATCTAACCTAATCTAAACTTGGATTTTAAATTATTTATTTAAAATCTAAGGGAGGAAAAGGAAGGATAAGATAGAACTCCTAATTGCTAAAAGGGGAGGAAAAAGATAAGATGAGATAGACTTCTACTCACCCTAGTTGCTTGCAAGACAAGGCTAAAGATAAAAGGAGAAAAGTTTAAAGATAAAAATCATTTTAAAAAATTCAGATTTATGATAACTTGCTTCCCAAGTTATCCCGAATTCTCAAGATAGAGGGTCTGCATGCAGAATGCAGGAGGCGCCCAGATGGACGGACCAGAGGAGGCCACACAAGAAAGTGCATGGCCATTGGCCACGCTATAGCCGCGGAAACGCGGCCATAGCCGCGTTTTCGCGGCTCTTTGGATGAGATGGGTTACGTGGTTTCGTGGGAGAGTTGTACTGGGACTCTACTTCCTATATCTCCTATAAATACACCTGCAGAGTAACAGAGAGGGGGCATCCAGAGACTGAAGCTTAGGGTTTTTCTTTAGATTTTTTACCTCTTTTCGAAATTTCTTGTATTTTCGTTTTTGTAATTCGAAGAAGAATGTTTTGAAGAAGGAGAGGAGCGTTGTATTTGGAACGTGACATCCATTAAAAGGTTACTCTTTCTTCTTTGTTATTTAATTCTGTTTTTCTACTTAGATAGATTATTTTTCTTCTTTCCGCTTTCATGCAATTTTTTATATTAAAAATAAAACTTGAAAATAAAATAAAAAATTTGAAAAACTAAATTCAATTTATAGTTTGCTAATCTCTCGATCAACCCTAGTTTAAAGAAAATAGTTCAAAAAGTGAATTGATTGATATCCATTATTAGAAAACCTAGGATTAAAATAATCTTCTTGAAGATGAATTGATAATTAGGTTTTCTTAATTTAGTTTACACTTTTTGATGATTCTTCATAAGTTCATACTTAAAAACTTTGATAGCATAACTTTAAGTCAAAACTTCTCTTATGCTATACTTAGAAATTAGGATGAATAACTGTTTAATCTTTATTAGTGCACACTAGTTAGGGTTCCAACATTATTCATCTTGCTTGAATATCAACTAATAACCTAGGATAGATGTTTATTATTTCAATATGATATTCATTATTTGAGACTAATATTATGGGTTGTGATAGATGATTAGTAAATTATATTTCTCAAAATCGATTAAATCTTATCAATCTCTCTTTTTCATCTGTTTTAAGCGAAATACAGAGAAGATCGTTCTGAAACGCTTGCATCGCATCCTTCCCTGTGGATCGACCCGTCTAGCCTTTGCTACGCGGTTAAAATTAAAACGAGACTAAGAATTTCTAACTTTAACTTTTTCTTTATTATTTTCCCGTTTCAATCAAAATTTTGGCGTCGTTGCCGGGAGGAAACGGTACGATATTCTCTTAAAAAAACTAATTATTTATTTATTTTTTTTGGTTTGCAGGATCAGAGAATAGGAAATATAACTGCAGCAAAGAACATAAAGCAACTTTGTGCCTCTGCCCTAGAAGGCAGAGCAGCAGAGCCTACTACCTAGCCGCGCAAACGCGGTCATAGCCGCATTTCCGCGGCCGTAGTAGTGAACTACTCACTGAATTTCTTGTAGGTTGCTGAAAATTGAAAGTTTTATTTACTGTTTTGTTAAGTTTTCTCTGTGAACACCCTGCACACTACTAACTAATTAACAGTAACCTATTCGTTGAAAAATAAAAAATTTAGACTCTTGCATCATAGGCACGTGTCTATTTAATTTTTTTAAATTCTGTTGAAGAGTGCTGGAGACAAGGTACGTTCGCATTGCATATAGATTAGGAAACACTCTTGGCTGATTTAATGCTTTTTGAGTGATTATTTGTTTATTGCTTTACACGTACACAAAAAATTTTAAGGGCAAATCCGATAAACAAGATAAGGTGGGGATTTCATCACTCTTCCTTGGCCCACAAATCATCTCCGTCACACTCACAACCCTAACCCTAAAATAAAAAATGACTAGACGTTGGCCTTAGGTTAACTCAGACTCATTAGGAGATTGGCTGAAGGAGGAAATTGTTCGAAATTAACTCTTTCCAAATTGGTGCCTAGAAGGGGATTAAGGGTCGAAAGCCCAAAGATCGGTGGTTACTTAATTAAGGAACGTCTTTGACGGATAACCTCCCACCGGTCTGGCCACCTACCTGGCCGATTAACTTGTGATTAAGGTCTGCAATATACATCCTAAAGACAGTCTAAAAGTTAGGAGTCGTCTAGGTCAAGGCTTACCCTAGAATAGGAATTTTGACTATTTTTTTTTCTCTTTCTTGATTGATTGGGTGAACTTGTTTGTTAACTGTGCATGTCAGCTTGGTCGAGAGACCCATTCACGTCTAGAGTAACTAGAACCAGTTCACCACCTGAAAAAAAACCCGACTCACACATGGCACAACCACCTTCACTACAAGATAGGTTCTATCCTATTAGGACCTCTCTTCCTTCTTGCATGCAGTTACCCGATGAAGGTGTTGACCAATTTGAGCTCAAACCACAATACATCAACACTCTTCCCAAATTTCATGAACTTGAATCTGAGGATGCATACTTTTTCATAAGGGAATTTGAAGAAGTATGTCTCATGATGAAGATACCCAGCCTAGGAGTAGATGCCATCAAATTATGGGTTGTTCCATTCTCTTTGAAAGACTTAGCAAAGAAATGGCTCTACAGTCTAGAGGTCGGTTCCATATCCTCATGGGATAATTTCGTCAAAGCCTTCTTAAAGAAGTTTTATCCCATTCACAAGACTGCACTAATTAGGAAAAGCATCTTGCAGTTTAAGCAAATAGCCAATGAACCTTTTTGGAAATACTTCGAACGTTTTAAGGACCTCCTTATGCCCTCACCATGGGATAGAAAAATGGTGACTTTGTCAAGCTCTTTATGATGGATTAGAATATCAAACTAAAATGTTATTAGAATCCATGTGCCAAGAAGGATTTTTGAAGAAGAACGAACATAAAGGATGGTTATTATATGAAGAATTAGCTGATAATACCATTCAATGGGAACCAACTCCAGAAAAATTTAGGACTAATGACCCTAGTTCTTCTAAAGGAGGTATCCATTCCATTGAGGCTAACATAGCTATCGACGCTAAACTAGCTACTGTGATGTGAAGACTAGAAGCTCTTGAAACTAAAGAACCAGTCTCAGTGAACCAAGTCAGCCCAACACCTTCGGCGGGCTGTACTTATTGTCAAGACATGAACCATGTGTTCGAGGAATGTCCCATCTTTATAGCTCATCAAACTTTGCCCGAACATATGAGTGCGGCCTTCACAAGGCCCGCTAACAATTCATATTCGTCCACCTATAATCCCGATTGGAGAAATCACCCAAATTTTTCATGGGGCCCAAGCAACAATGATCAAACAAGGCCTTTCATGTGGCCCAAATTCTCTAACAATTTTCAAAATCCTCCTTATCAACAAAATTACCCCAATCAAAATCCTCCACATTCTTTCAAAAATTCACAAATGGAAACAAGACTCTCCAATATGGAAAGAAAGGTGGACACTCTAGTTAAAAGCCACGACACACTGGCAAGTCTTGACTAGGATAGCGATGCAACTGAATCAACAAGAAAGACAAAAGGGAACTCTACCAAGTCAACCATTGCCAAACCCGCCAATGAGGCTCAAGACACAAACCAGTGTAATTTGGTTCATATATTAAGATCAGGAAAACAAGTTGATAATCAAGTATCCATGCCACATGACCCAGCTCAATTGTCCATTCCATCTAGTTCCACTCCATCTCCACAAATCTCCAAAGAAACTGAAGTTGATAAATCAGCAAAACAAGTACATCAACCTACAGCCCTATTTCCAAATAGGCTTAGGAGCAATAATAAAAATGCACATATGGAGAAACTACTCGAGGTGTTTAATCAGGTTAGGCTTAATATACCACTTCTTGATGCAATCCAACAGATCCCTAGTTATGCCAAATTTCTTAAGGACATGTGCACTAAGAAAAGAAAGACAAATGTGCCTAAGAAGGTTTTTCTAGCCACTAACATTAGTGAGCTATTGTCCAACCAGATCCCAGTCAAGTACAAGGACCCTGGTTGCCCCACTATTTCTTGCATAATAGGTCGAGCTGAAATTAATCAAGCACTCCTCAATTTAGGAGCCAGCATTAATTTGCTTCCCTTCTCCGTATATCAACAACTTAGATTAGGAGAACTCAACCCAACCCAAGTTACAATCAAATTAGCTGATCGCTCAATTAAAGTTCCTAAGGGAGAGATCAATGATGTCCTTATACGGGTAGGAGAATTCATTTACCCAGTCGATTTCATTATTTTAGAGACACAACCTGTGTCTAATCCTAGGTCCCAAACTCCCGTCATCTTAGGACGCTCGTTCCTAGCAACTGCTAATGCAATCATAAATTGTAGAAACGGATGCATAAGATTGACTTTTTGGGATATGACCAAGGAAGTCAATGTTTTCAAATTAGGTAACACCCCTATGACATAAACGACCAGCCCTTTGAGGTCAACTTATGACTAGTGAGCACAACGAGGAGATCACACTAGAGTCAAAGGATAAGGAAGAGTTAGAATCTAGTGATCTCAACCTTGATGAGATAGAATGGGCAGCAAATCCAAGTTCTATAGAGATGAAAAATTTAAGCTTAACACCTCCACCCATCGAGCCACCTCCTTCGTTGGAGTTAAAGACCATGCCTAAACATCTTAAGTACGCCTACCTTGGTGAACAAAAGACGTTACCAGTCATAGTTGCCTCCAATTTGACTAATAGGCAAGAGGAAGACCTATTGGCAACCCTTAAGAGACATAGGGAAGCCATTGGTTGGACTATGGCAGATATTAAGGGACTAAGCCCTAAAATAGTCCAGCATAGAATCCATCTAGAGAAAGGGGTTAAACCAAAGAGGGATCTACAGCGTAAGCTAAACCCGCTTATGCAAGAGGCTGTACAAGCCGAAATAATGAAACTGTTAGATAATGGGATCATTTATCCCATTTTCGATAGCGAATGGGTTAGCCCAGTGCATGTGGTCCCTAAGAAGTCCAGTTTTACTGTGGTAGAAAATGACAAGCAAGAGTTAGTGCAAACACGACTACCTACCAAAGTTTGAGTATGCATAGACTATCGCAAGTTGAACGCCGCCACTAGAAAAGATCACTTTCTCCTCCCAATTATCTACCAAATGCTGGAATGATTAGCGGGCCATGGGTATTACTGTTTCTTAGATGGTTACTCGGGGTATAACTAAATCCCAATAGCCCCGGAGGACCAAGAAAAGATAACGTTCACGTGCCCATTTGGGATATTTGCCTATCGCCAAATGCCTTTCGGCCTATGCAATGCCCCCGCCACATTCTAACGTTGTATGTTAAGCCTTTTCTCTGACATGGTCGAGCACTTCTTAGAGATTTTCATGGTCGACTTCTCTGTCTATGGAAATTCATTTGACCAATGTCTCCATCACTTAGAGCTAGTGCTGAATAGATGCACCGAAAAGAACTTGACCCTAAATTGGGAAAAGTGCCACTTTATGGTGCAGCATGGGATTGTCCTAGGTCATGAGATATCTAGGGAAGGGATCAAAATGGATAAGGCTAAGGTGGAGATCATAGCCAAACTTCCAATCCCATGAAGCGTGAAGGACATTCGTTCTTTCTTAGGACACGCCTGGTTTTACCGTAGGTTCATTAGGAATTTTAGTAAAATTGCTAGACCCCTTACAAACCTTTTAGCTAAAGATGTGCCCTTCATCTTTGACGATAAGTGTAATAGCGCGTGGGAGAAGCTAAAATTGGAACTTATCTCTGCACCTATCATCTTACCTCCGGACTGGTCCAACCCCTTTGAGATCATGTGTGATGCCTCAGATTTTGCGATAGGCGCTGTCTTAGGACAACGCAAAGATAACAAGCAACACGTGATCTATTATTCAAGTAGGACACTCAATGATGCCGAAGTGAACTATACTATAAGCGAGAAAGAATTCTTGTCAGTAGTGTTCGCTTTGGAGAAATTTCGCCCATACCTACTTGGGACCAAAACCACAATATTCACCGACCATTCTGCACTTCGATACCTAATGCTAAAAAAGGATATGAAGGCCTGACTCATTCGTTGGATCCTCCTCCTTCAAGAATTTGATCTCGAAATTCGAGATAAAAAGGGTGTTGAAAATGTCGTCGCAGACCATCTCTCTCGTGTGCCAAACGCACCTTCCGACGAACTGCCCATCAATGATAATTTTCCCGACGAACAACTTCTATCCATCTCTACGGAACCATGGTTTGCCGACATAGTAAATTACTTAGTCACAAACCAAACACCACCTAATTGGTCAAAGCAGGATAGATACCGATTCTTGTCTCAAGTCCGGTATTTCATATGGGAGGATCCTTACCTTTTCAAATATTGCAGTGATCAAATTATTAGAAGATGTGTTCCCGATGAGGAAACTAGAAGCGTTCTAGCCTTTTGTCACGAATTTGCTTGCGGTGGACACTTTGGTCCCCGCAAAACTGCCGAAAAGATCCTACAAAGTGGCTTTTATTGGCCCACTTTGTTTAAAGACGCATTTGAGTTTTGTAAAACTTGCACAAGATGCCAATGATAGGAAGGATTTCTAAACGTAATATGATGCCCCTAAATCCAATTCTAGAAGTAGAACTTTTTGATATTTGGGGCATTGATTTTTTGGGTCCCTTCCCTAATTCGTTTGGGCACCAATACATGTTGTTGGCTGTAGATTACGTATCCAAATGGGTTGAAGCCGTCCCTTGCAAGACAAATGACAACAAAGTTGTTGTCAAATTCTTGAAAGAAAACATCTTCTCACGCTTTGGAAGCCCTCGTGCCATAATTAGTGACAATGGTACACATTTTTGCAATAGAACTTTTGAAGTTCTTATGCGAAAATATACCATAACACACAAGTTATCTACACCGTACCATCCTCAAACCAGTGGACAGGTAGAAGTTTCCAATAGGCAAGTTAAGCTTATCTTAGAGAAAACTGTGAATCAAAATAGGAAGGACTGGTCCACCAAATTGGTAGATGCCTTATGGGCATATAGGACCGCCTTTAAAACGATTCTAGGAATGTCTCCCTATAGACTAGTCTTTGGAAAGGCTTGCCACCTTCCTGTTGAGATAGAGCACCGAGCCTTATGGGCAATTAAGCAGCTGAATTTCGATCTAGATAAGGCCAATGAGCTTCGAAAATTGCAAATTTCTGAACTTGAGGAGTTGAGGAACGAAGCATATGAAAATGCGAAAATTATGAAAGATAGGGTTAAGGTTTTTCACGATAAGTTCATCACTAGAAAAACTTTTGTTTAAGGACAAAAGTGTTACTCTATAACTCTAGACTTCATCTCTTTCCCGGCAAGTTAAAATCAAGATGGACAGGGCCGTTCATTATTAAGACTGTGTTTCCACACGGAGCCATAGAGATATACGACCCTAAAAATGAAAATATATTCAAGGTAAATGGTCAACGTCCTAAAATATTTTTGGAATCAGTACCGAAAGTAAATGCAGCCATGGGTCTTTTTGACCAAATGTATCGGTAACTCTATCTCTCTGCCAATTAATGCATTCATGCATTTCATTCATACATTGGAGACAATGCACGAGATAAGTGTGGGGGAGGGTAAAACCTTAATTTTAAGAAAAAATGACAAAAATATATATAACAAAAAAAATTTTCTTTATATTTTAACATTGTTCTAACATAACAATAATAATAATAAAAAAAATAAAATATTAAAAAAAAATTTTAGATACATTGTTATTAAAAAAAAAAGAGACAATATTTTGGCTTATCTTTTGAAAGAAATCTAAGTTAATCTTAAGAGTTAGGAAAATCATGATAAGGATTTCTAAAAACTTGGTCAAAATAAAATAAATTGTTGGATTTTTTTAGGTATAGGAGGAAAAATAGTCTTGATTTTTACCTTAATAAAATATGCATTCCTAATACACATTCACATTTAGGATTCTAAGACAAAGACTCTTGTGCCTTATAAAAAAATATAGATAAATGAAGTTGGATACATGTGCCTCAAGAAGGATAAGTATTCACGCTTTACGGTAATTTTATAAATTAAGACCTTAGTTTTGTGGCCTAGTTCACTCGAATCCTTAAGTCCGTGGGGTGTTTTCTAACCGGTGCCCTAAAACCAACCAGTTTGGGAGCCACCGACCTTAGGTTCGCTACATGGATGGATTAGAAAGCCTAAGAAAATCAAATATATTATTTATATATGTACTAACACATCTAATAGTCAATTTGTTAGGTATGAGGGCCTCAAGAAGCCTTAATACTTACACAAAAGAAAATTAGATGAGTTATACATATTAAAAAAAGAGAAAATAATAATAAGGAGGCATGAGAGTCCAAGTTAAAGAATTCCTAGTAAAGATTCACAAGGATGCATATGAGTTAGGGTAACGAAAGAGACTATACAAAAATTCAATTTTGATTCGTACCTCAAATTGATAACAAATTATTATATAAAGACTAAGTTTAAGAATGAATAAAAATGATAATCCTAAAACTTATAGATTACTTGGTTTCTTCAAACATATTTCAAATATTTCGTTGCTTTTTCAAAATAAATAAATAAATAATAAAATAATTTAACTAATTCACTAAGATTTCCGTTTTATGGATTTTGTGGGTGTAATCCGCTGAAACCCTCACGAGACAATACTCGTCCTCTAGGATAACCTAGGGGTTTAACAGCTTGTTGCACGTGCTAAGTGCAATCGTGATGCCTACGAAAGTGAGTTAGGATAGATTAGTTTTTCTTTTCTTATTCTTTTTAATTTTTACTCGAGGACGAACAAAAAGATAAGTATGGGGGTGTGATAGGTAGTAAAAAGTGCATATTTATCATCACATTTACCATCATATTTCTCTATTTATTCTTTTATTATGCACTACTACTAATGTTTAATTGTTTAATGTGTGCAGGCCTTGAGTAATTAACAAAATAAAGAAATAAAGCCTGAGTGAAGCCCAAAGCCCATATGCAAAAATTGTAGTAATTTAGAAGTTTCTACATTATCTAACCAAATCTAAACTTAGATTTTAAATTATTTATTTAAAATCTAAAGGAGGAAAAGGAAGGATAAGATAGAACTCCTAATTGCTAAAAGAGGAGGAAAAGGATAAGATGAGATAGACTTCTACTCAACCCTAGTTGCTTGCAAGACAAAGCTAAAGATAAAAGGAGGAAAGTTTAAAGATAAAAATCATTTTAAAAAATTTGAATTTATGATAACTTGCTTCCCAAGTTATCCCGAATTCTCAAGATAGAGGGTCTGCATGCAGAATCCAGAAGGAGGCGCCCAGATGGACGGACCAGAGGTGGCCATGCAAGAAAGTGCATGGCCAATGGCCACGCTATTGGCCGCGTTTCCGCGGCTCTTTGGATGAGATCGGTTACTGGTTTCGTGAGAGAGTTGTACTAGGACTCTACTTCCTATATCTCGGCCGCGTTTCCGCGGCTCTTTGGATGAGATCAGTTACGTGGTTTCGTGGGAGAGTTGTACTGGAACTCTACTCCTATATCTCCTATAAATACTCCTGCAGAGCAACAGAGAGGGGGCATCCAGAGACTGAAGCTTAGGGTTTTCTTTAGATTTTTTACCTCTTTCCAAAATTTCTTGTATTTTCGTTTCTATTATTCGAAGAAGAATATTTTTGAAGAAGGAGAGGAGCGTTGTATTTGTAAAGTGACATCCAACAAAAGGTTACTCTTTCTTCTTTGTTATTTAATTCTGTTTTTCTGCTTAGATAGATTATTTTTCTTCTTCTTGCTTTCATGCAATTTTTCATATTAAAAATAAAACTTGAAAATAAAATAAAAAAGTTGAAAAACTAAATTCAATTTATAGTTTGCTAATCTCTCGATCAACCCTAGTTTAAAGAAAATAGTTCAAAAAGTGAATTGATTGATATCCATTATTAGAAACCCTAGGATTAAAATAATCTTCTTGAAGATGAATTGATAATTAGGTTTTCTTAATTTAGTTTACACTTTTAGATGATTCTTCATAAGTTCATACTTAAAAACTTTGATAGCATAACTTTAAGTCAAAACTTCTCTTATGCTAGACTTAGAAATTAGGATGAACAACTATTTAATCTTTATTAGTGCACACTAGTTAGGGTTCCAACATTATTCATCTTGCTTGAATATCAACTAATAACCTAGGATAGATGTTTATTATTTCAATATGATATTCATTATTTGAGACTAATACTATAGGTTGTGGTAGATGATTAGTAAACTATATTTCTCAAAATCGATCAAATCTAATCAATCTCTCTTTTTCATCAATTTTAAGCAAAATACAGAGAAGATCGTTCCAAATCGCTTGCATCGCATCCTTTCCTGTGGATCGACCCGTCTAGCCTTTGCTACGCGGTTAAAATTGAAACGAGACTAAGAATTTCTAAATTTAACTTTTCCTTTATTATTTTCCCATTTCAATCACCCATCAACATTCAGCCCGGATATTTGGTCTTCTGCCAAGGTGATTCATGTACGATCGAGCCTTACATGCGAGTCTCTTTTCTAGAAAGTTTGGTTATGATCAGTTATATGTCGACAATCCCAACACTGGACTCCTCTTCAGCGGTAACCTATTTGAAGGTGCCCGTGCGTGGTATTACAGTGTAGCAAGGAGAACAAGGGCTGTCTTCCATCTACCTCATAGGACGCCGAACTGCTAAACAAGCCTCATTTCTACACATGGAACTTCCTCGCTAGCAGGGTGCCCGGCTTTGGCATTAATACTTCTTGTATTAGGAGTTTTAAGGCCTCTTATAAAACTAAGTTGGGTTCCAAGAGAAGCATACATGGGATGAGTGAGTACCAAGAGGCTGGGAGGGAAACAGAAAGGGAGGCAAAGAGGGAGACCGGTAGGACTGAAGTGGCCCAGGTGTTGGAATCTGGCGTGGGAGCTGCGCAGGAGCACTCTGTCCGGAAGCCTTGATAGGTCATATCTAAGCGTCCTCGTGCAGCCACTTCCCAGGCTGAGCCCACTTGAAGAAGGCTAAGAAAGGGTCAGAGGAAAAAGCTCCTGCCAGGATGCCTGATGTAATCCCTCCTGGTGCTGAGGAGCATGAAGTGGAAGAAGAAGAAGAAGAGGAAGAAGAGGCAACCCCAACGCTGCGTCCCCGAGGCTTGCGTAGTAGAGGCCCCATAATCCTGGCAGAGGAAGAGCATGCAGGAAAATCCACCATGGCTGAAGGAGTTGAATAGCCCGAAGAGGCGGCAGAAGAGCTTGAAGTTGAGATTGCAGAAGTTTCAACTCGGCCTGGAACTTCTTCGAGCCATGAGAAAAGGTCAGAGGTACGATAACCTGGGTCTCCTACTGCGTTGATGCCTGCCTCATAGGTTGTTGAACCAAGGCCTACTACCAGGGTTCTCAGTGGTAAAGCACCGATCACTGAGACTTCTTGAGTCCGATTGTCGTCTTCGTTGTCTGAGGGAAACGAATATTATTCGGCGAAGAAGTCGACTGCAGTTATGAACCCACTCTTCCTGATACCAGCAAATTCTCACATATATCAGAGAAAGATATGCAGGGATACGTCCCTACGATGGTTCCATCGGCAGGAGAGATTGCTACTGCTGAGGGTATTTCTTTTATCCTACTTAATTGTTTCTCCATCAGGTTGGGAAAATATTTTAACATTTCCTTTGAATTTCTTCTACAGGGGTAGCTACTGGTAGTGGAACCACAGCTTCTTCTTACATTAAGGAGATGATCCAGGAGCTAGCCTAGCAGGAGGGCCTTGAAGTTCCCGCTACCGAGATGCCTCATGAGGGTGCAACCGTCGAGATCGGAGAACCCTCCTCCCCAAGTAGCTTGTCTAAAGACTTGCTGTCTTCAGATCCTCAACTTGTGAGAGAATAAAGATGTGCCATATACTCTCTTTTTCATTGTTATCACTGACGTTAATGTTATGGTCGCAGAGAGTGCTGGGGTAACTTAAGTAGAGGATCCTACAGCAAGCATTGGCGCAGAGGACAGCACAGTTCAAACTTCGGCCGGTGAACCCAGTGCTGTGGAGTTTGTTGCTGCCTCTGTTGCTATGGAGGCTACCATAACAACCGTTCCGGAGGTGTTTGTTACGACCTTAGCGCCACAAGCACCTGTTGTTGGCCTTATCCCTGCACAAGTTGAGTTGGCTCCCGTCTCAAATGGTGTAACAATTTTTCACCTCCATGAAGTCCTGCATTGAGTTGGTCCTTTCTGGGGGAAGTTCCTTTGAGTTTGCTCGGATGCTTTTTAAGAATCAGATCGAGAACATCCATCATACTGGAAGCCCTGAGCAAGCTAGGGCATATCTGAAACTAGTTGAACAACTGGGGATATGCCTGAGGGAACTAAAGACCCTGAAAAAGGCTAGCCCGATGGATGAGGCTCGGTCGATGCTGAGCAAGCTCCTCACCGTGACGCTGAGCAAGCTCCTCGCCCCTCAAGAACACGAGCGAAAAGAGAGGAGGAGCAGATGGCTAAAGAGGCTCGTCTTCTCCACAACTTCCAAGCTGACTATCAGAGGTTGGTTGACGATTCGAGGAAATCCGAGGTCATCACCAAGAGTGCAGAGCAACTCATTGCCACTGCTCAGGCAACTATTGCTAAGGCGCAAGCCTTGATTCAAGTCAATAAGTAGAAACTTGCTGTCACCAGAAAAAGGCTGGAAAAGCTAGAGGCTGCCAAGAAACAGGTCCAAGAAGATCATGTTGCTCATTCCTCCAGGTTGGAGTCTCTTCAGACACAACTGGCTATGAAGAGATTCCTATCAGAGGAAGAGTTGCGGGTTCAAGCTTAGGCGAAAGTCGAGAAGGCACGCCAGCAAGAGATGCAGCGCCTCTGGGAATGGATCTATTCTTTAGCGGAGTAAGACTATTAGCCTTCTTCCCCCTTTTTATTTTTTTCATTTTTCATAACACTCCATTTGTCCAATAAAATAGTGTTTCTATTACTTTTATCATTTTTTAATCAAATAAAAAAAGTTGTCCAATTTTTGTCTCATCTTATTCTTTCTTTGCCTTTGAGAATCAGACGGACTCTTTGTTGCTTGGATGAACTCAACTTTCGCTATCGCAACCTTTGTGAAAACGCAGTCCTTAGTTATTTTTGTTGAAATGTGGCCAGGAATGATAGAGAATAAACTCAAGCTGCACTGAGTTTGTGATTGGGAAGTGACTCCTATTTGTAGTGGAGACGCGACTCTAATTTGTCAAGAGAAACGCAACTCTAATTTATTGAGAGGACGCGATTCTGGCCCTTTGAGAGGATACGACTCTGAATTGTTGAGAGCAGCGCAAACCTGCATTCTGGCTTCTTCAATTTGTGAAAGTTTAAGAACAATTTGTGGAAGGTCGGGAACTTCAGGACGGGACTCTGGATCACTAGGAGGACGCGGCTCTGGATCATTGAGAGGATACGGCTCCTGATTACTGGGAGGATGCGGCTCTTGATTGCTGAGAGGACGCGGTTCTGGCTTCTTCAATTTGTGAAAGGTCACGGACTTCTGGACGTGGCCTTCGAGTCTGTGCAAGAACGCAGACTTCGGGTGCAGCCTTCAAGTCTTGTGAGAGGACGTGGACTTTAGAACGCAGCCTCCCAGTCTTGTGAAAAGACGCGGACTTCAGGATGCAGCCTCCAATGTGTCATATGCAATCCTTCTTAAAGATTTTGTTGGATCTTTCAATGCCAAGTTGGTGTTGACGGTTGGGGACTTGTGTCTTTGGTATTTTCTGGAGTAAAAATCCATGTATCTCATCCACACTGGATTTGATATTCGTGTAGTAATTAAGGTAGATGGCTTTGATTTTTATGCCGTTAATTATAGGCCTTCTAGCGAGCCTATAAATAGGCCTCAGCCTCTTAACAGTCATTCATCTTGACTGTTTTCCTTTGCGAGCATGCGCTCTGAGAGACTTCGCCTTGATTGTTTATCTTCCCTTCAAGGGTATATGCTCCGAAGGACAAAAAGAACCCAAAGCTTCCATGCTTTCTTTCATTCTTCTTTGAAAATTATCATTGTTAAGTGATTTCAAGAATAAAAAGCACTGCTTTAGATGCTTTCACGACATGCCTTGACAAATGAAGTCCAACTTCTAGGCCATGCCATGACCAGTGAAGCCCAACTTCTAGAGAATTCTTCTTCAGGTAGGAACTAACTTTTGCCATGATAAGGCTTGGTCTTTCAAAGTTCTGTCATCCCCGTCTATGAAGAGACTCTGTATCTTGATCTCTTTCTGAAATTTTTTTGGGATTCGTGCATCCCTACTCTATAAACACGCCTTTCACATTACTTGGTAAAACACGAGCTTATTGACTTCAAAGTCTAAGTCTCAAGTTCTTTAGACGAGAGTGTGATAAACTCTATGGTTGGGTAATGAAACGCGAGTTTTGCATATGAAGCTCGCGTTTGGGATTTTTGACTTAGAGAATTTTAAGTCTACTCTTTTGAGCTCTCTGGATATGAACATAACAAGCCCTGCATCTCAGATGCGAGTGTGGCGAACTCTGCATCTTGGAGTTGCCTCAGGCAGTTTTTAAAAACCGCAACTGCGCCTTTTATTTATGCCTTGCGTTTCATATATCAGACGCGAGTCTAATACCAGCCTGCGTCTGGATTCCATATTCGCTATCCTTATGTCGGTTAAATTCGCAACTAGATTTCATGACTTCAGCCTCATGTTTATGTTCTTGGCTTTCAGCTTTCTATTTTTACAAAATTTTAACCCTTGGGTTTTTGTTCCTTGCAGGTTCTGGCCATATCGATAGTGTCTTTGTCAGGTTCATGGGAGAATATTTGGACCGGCCAGCCTGTTTGATTGGCAAGCACTCAGGAAGTCAGAGCTCCTATCCATGGGCGTGCTTGGTTCATGGGAGAATATTTGGACCGGCCCTGCTTGTTCGATTGGCAAGCACTCGGGAAGTCAGAGCTCCTGTCCACAGGCGAGGAGGATCCGCGCAATTACTAGTACCGTCAAGGCCTTATTAGATATGACGCACTAGTAATGCCCCGGGTTCTTTATTGTCACAGTGGGTATGACGCCTTTGAAGGCCATAGAAAAGAGGACATCACTAGTAAGGTTTTGGATCCTTCCTTCACCAATCTTACTCAAAGAAGTCACAGCGACAAAAATTCATGCTTATTGGATTACTTTCTGGTGGTGGAGATGCTCATTAAGTGAAGGATTATAGCCTTGTGGAGACCTTCATTCCAGTTGATCGGGTTGAATCAGAATGCTCCCCTACATTTCGACCTCGAGAAACACCAATGTTCTTATGAGAAGAGGAAGTTGATCCGCTATTCCTGGTCGCAGTCAAGAGGATGAACTTCATGTGTCTTTAATATTTTGAGGAGTGAGTGCAATCTTTTACTAAGAAAGAGGGACTCTTTGTACTTCTTTGTTGTAACACTCAATCTTATGGTATAAGAGAGCATCTTGTATCACTTTCATATGTTTAAATATCAATAAAATGATACTTTTTCCTATCTTCTTATATGTCTTGACTTCCTCTTTGTATTGAAAATCAGACAAATAGAAGTGATTACTTTTGATTTGCTAGAAATATGATATTTAACTTAGCAAGTCAAAGTTGAAAATTTTCATTTAAGGAATTTAAGATTACTGTTAGAGGTGTGATATTAATTTGACAGGAGTGGGATGGTTTCTGTGGACTTGCCAATCCACGGATGAGAATGACAAGTGAAGTTTTCACCCCCCACAGAGGATTATGACTGAGTATTCATTAGAGGTTTAGTATTAATGTAATTAGGACTCAGCTGGGATTTGACAGAAACACTATTAAAGGTATAATATTAACCTAAAGTGCTTTTAAGTAGACCTGTTATTCTGTTGACGAGAATAACAAGTGAGACTAGATCCGTTGGGGATCTAGGAGAATTTTTACCGTTAGAGGTGTGATATTAAGTTAACTGGTTAGATTAAATCTTGTCAGAGGTGTGATATTAACTTGACAAGGATGTGAGCTAGAGGTGTGATGTTAACTTAGCTATGTAAGAATTTCAGTATCATTTGGGAGGACTAAAAATTCCACTGTCATAGGTGTAATGTTAAACTTGGCAGTGGAGGTAATGCTAGAGGTATAATTTTGAACTTAGCATTAGTCATCTCGACTTCGATAGGGAAGTTCGAGGGAAAGTCATTGTCATAGCTGTATTGTTGAACTTAACAATAAACTGGGTGCTAGAGGTGTGATGTTAAACTTAGTATCGCTCATCTCAGCTTTGATATGGAAGCCTGAGGAAAAGTGACTGTCAGAGGCTTAATATTGAACTTGGTAGTAACTTAATCATAGTTAGAGGTGTAGTGTTAAGCTTAATATTAATTTGACTCAGGTTTAGTATTAACTTGACAAGAATTGATTTGTGATATGAGCAATTTTGAGGACTTGTCATTCTATTGATGAGAATTGACAAGTAGAGTTTGGAATGTCAGAGGTGAAGTATTAACTTGACAAGAATTGACTTGTTATATGAGCAATTTTTAAGACTTGTAACACTAGCAAAGGAGAGACAACTGAAGTTCGTACTTGTTGGAGAGTATTGAAACTTTCCATTGTTAAAGGTATGGTATTAAACTTAACAATGATTGAGCTTGTGGACCTATCATTCTATGGAAGAGAATTGGTAGGGGATTTTGGTAGAAAACAAAATGAATTGTCGAGGTGTAATATTAACGTGATAATCATTAATTTTTTGGGGACATGGAAGGTTCACCGTTAGAGCTGTAATATTAACATAACAGCGGAGATTTTAAATGAGTTTCATTGTCAGAGGTTTAATATAACTTGACTAAATATGCTGGAGTTCAGAAAATCTGGCTTGTCAGAGGTTTACTATTAACGTGACAAGTCCCAGCTCATTTCATTGAAGAAATGAACACAAGTATCTTCGTGTTCCTACCATTCTGTGGATGAGAATTGGTAAGAGATTTTGGACGAGAGGATGGGACTAAGTCCCTTAGGATTTTTAGCAAACCCTCAGCTATCAATAGATTTGGTGTGCCTTTACTAAGTACTGTTTGAGTTGGGCTAGCCATGCTATTGCTCTCAGCATGATGAGTTGTTGAAGACTTATGTTGGACTTAGAAGCCAACATTTTCCTCTATCCTTAGCCGTCGGAGGCGTCGGATGTCCATAGATACACTAGAGAAGAGTAACAAGACTAAACCTAATGTTTTACATTTTGTTTCTTCTTTAATGTTTACATCATGCATCATGATGTAACCAACGCTCGATCGGCTCGACACTGATCGACCGCGATGTGACCCAGTAAAGGAAGAAAGAAGCTTTTCTTTGGCATTCTTCCAAATATCTTGGATCTGGAGTTTTGATCAGAGGTGTAGTATTAACCCGATCAGGAGAAGAATGCTATCAAGGATAGTATTTCTTCAAGAATTTGCCATTGATTAGCATCATGAGTGTATCACCGTTTGGGGTTGTAAGGCGATATGCTTCATTTGAATAGGCCGACTCTACTACAAATGGTTATTCCCATTTGCGTTGAAATTTTTCTTTAATCTTATGCGTCATCACCATGGGTCTTCTGATGGCTAAGACAAGGTCACCTTTCTTGAAAGTCCACTCCTTAACTTTCTTGTTGAAGGCTCTGGTAATTCGAGCATGATAAAGCTTGATTTATTGTTGAGCTTGCAGGCGTTTATCGTCTAAAGCCTCTAGATCTTAGAGTCACAGTCGATGCTTCTCCTCATTTATCATCTCTGTTGTCAAGGCGACACGTCGAGATGGGATCTGAATTTCTGATGGGAGTATAGCTTCACACCCATATACCAAAGAAAATGGTATATCTTTTGTCGGGGTTCAGACCATCATGCGATAAGCCCATAAGTATTCACCTAATTTGTCGTCCCAGTCTCGCTGGCTTTTTGAGACGATTTTATGAGAAGTTTCCCAATGGTCTTGTTGAAAGCTTCTACAAGGCCGTTAGCGGCTGGATAGTATGTCGTTGAAGACATGCTCTAGATTCTGAACTTGTTGCAGAACCTTTGAAAGGCTTGGCTGATGAACTGAGGTGATTATCATGGATAATTCGTCGTGACTCGCCAAAGTGATAAATGACGGATGTTTAACGAATTTGATCACGTCAGATGTCTTTACCTCCATCAAAGGGATAGCTTCAGCCCATTTAGAAAAGTAATCAGTTATGGTTAGGATAAACCGATATCCTTTTAATAAAGGTGGGCTGAGGGGGCCAACCACATCCATTCCCCACATCTCAAAAAGACAGGAAGAAGTTATAGAGTGGAGATGTCCTGGTGGCTTATGGATGAAGTTACCATGGACCTGACAGGCATGACATCGCTTCGCATAAGCGATGGCATCAGGGATCATCTTTGGCCAATAATACCCCAGTCTTCACAGTCGATCTCCAAGCTTCAGACCAGGCTGATGAGCTCCACACACACCATCATGCGTTTCTTTGAGTATTTCTTGTGCCTCTTTATTTGATAGGCAGTGAGGAGGATTCCATCATGTGATCGGCGATATAGTATTCGCGTGATCGCATTATAATAGAATTTAAGGGCTTTCCTTCTAATGGCAGCAGCCTTTTTGGGGTCATCAGGAGAGATGCCGTACAATGTATAGTCATGTATGTTGTGCAATGCATAGTCGATGTACGAGAATCGCTAATCTCGGAGCTCTGGACCTATTGAAGTCTCTATGGCTTCTTTAACTTGACGGTCTCCTGTCGGCTTTTGGTGGTCTTCAAAAGTGAATCTTGGACAATACGGGTCATGACTATAGACGAGTATTTTCTCTGCTACACCAGCTGGAAGAGAAAAGGAAGCAGCGAGAGATGCCAGCGCATCTGCAAGCGCATTTTGCTGGCGAGGTACATGGTCAATGTAAAAGTTTCTGAACCTCTTGGCTATGTAGAAAGTTGCATTATAATAGGGTATTAAATATTCATGTCTGACTTCGTACTCCCCGTGAACTTGATTAACGATGAACCTTGAGTCACCGTATGCTTCGAGATTTTTAACACCAATCTCGTTGGCAATTTGCATCCCTATCAAGAAAGCATTGTATTATGCTATATTGTTGGAACATGGCTCAGTTAATGAGAATGCATGAGGGATTCCATAGTTCTGTGGGGAGACAAAGACTATCCCCACTCCTGGTATGATATTTCCTCGTGGACACTTTCTTGATGCACCATCGAAGAAGAGTTGCCACACCTGTACTTCAAAAGATCTCTGAGTCAAGCAAACTTCAGCGACCTCGTCTGGGAGATCCTCATAAAGTTTGGTTGTCCTTGGATCTAGATGATCAGCTAGGAAATCTGCTACCGCTTGTCCCTTCATGGCTTTTTACACCAGGAATTGCATCTCATGTTGGGAGAGCAATATGGCCCATTTTAACAAGCAACCATTTAGTGATGACGACCTTGTCATAAGTAACCTTAAAGGATTGACTTTTGATATGACATGTATAGTTTGGCCCACCAAGTAGTGCCGCATTTTCTAGACAGCGAATACCAATGCCGAACATTCCTTTTTGATCAGATTGTACCGATGTTTGGCTCCGATCATAGTTCTACTCAGATAGTAGATTGCCTGCTCATGTCCTTGATCATTATTCTAGGATAATAAAGCTCCTAAAGAATGATCCATCCCTCGGACGTATATCAGAAAAGGTTTTCCTGACACTAGAGCTGTAAAGACAGGTGGTTGCGTGAGGTGCCACTTGATTTCCTCAAACGATTGTTGGCAAGTATCGTCCCAAATGAATGAAACACATTTTTTATCAATTTGGTGAAGGGTTGGCATCTTCTTAAGAGATTTGAGATAAATCTTTGGATATATCGCCCTTGTAATCCTCTAAGCTCACTGAGATTCCTTGGAGGGTGCATCTCCTAGACTGCGCGGACTTTCTCTCGAGGTGGATTCCTTTAGATGTAACAACAAACCCTAGGAATTTACCGCTGGCTACCCCTAGGAAGGATTTAGTGGGGTTTATTTTAACTGATTTGCCCGCATGATATCGAATACTGTCTTCAGATCTGCTATGTGATTGCCTTTGGCACGACTTTTTATCGTAATGTCATCGACGTAACATTCTACTGTTTTGCGTATATGCTCATGAAAAATTACATTTATGGCTCTTTAATATGTTGCCCTCGTATTTTTTATTCTAAAGGGCATGACAGTATAACAATACACTCCCAATGGCATCCTGAAAGATGTATGTTTTTAATCATCAGGGTACATCTTGATTTGATTATATCCTGAGAATCCATCCATGAAGGACATCCGTTCAAACCCACACGTGTTGTCGATTATAACATCTGTGATTGGAAGGGAGAATTCATCTTTAGAACAGGCCTCATTTATATCGCGAAAATCAATGTAAACCAAAATCTTCCTATTTTTCTTGGTAACGGGGACGATATTGGTTACCCAATTGGATGTTGTTCCTCCCTGATAAAACTGGAGTCTATAAGCTTCTTGACTTCTGACTGGATTGCTTCCATTATTTCTGGATGAAACCGTCGTTGCTGTTGTTTGACTGGTTTCACATCCGAATTAATGTTGAGACGATGAATAGCCACTTGAGGATCAAGCCCAGGCATATCCTCGTAAGTCCAAGAGAAAACATCTATATACTTCCGCATAAGAGATATTAGATCTTCTTTCTCGGAGGGTGATAAGATTCCGCTTATAAAGATGGGCTTAGGATTAGCCTCATCTCCCAGATTGATCTGGGTGAACTTATCTTCTGTGGGTGGCTCATGTTGTTCGAAGGAAATATCCCAGAGAGTGTTTAGGTGCTTGATCCAAGGGTCTGTATCTGACTGAATAAATCCTTCATCTCCATCTTTCGGGTGGCTTGTTGAAACCATGTTTACCGAGATTTCTTTGAAGATGCTGCCGACACTGACATCTGACTCCCACAATGATATGTCTGACGAGCGGTAGTGATACAATGACTCTTCAGATTCAGAGGCCGACGAGGTTGGAGTTTACACATAACCCAATCCCTTGCGAGTTCGATGATAATAATCAGGGGCTTTGCCTTTTGGAACGAAGGATCAAAGCAGTGTTCTCCTTCTTTTGCCAAAGTTCAAGCCAGGACCATTTGTTAGGTCGTGCCCCATGTTCTCCATCATTCTGAGTACATTTGGCTCATAATGAGAGAATTGAGGAGATTCATCATCGCTTTTAGAATATTCACTAGTCATTGATTTGGACCCGACTCTTCTAAAAAAGATTGGTATTTGGCCTTTGTGTCTTACTGGGACCATGAATAACGATCCTTATGCATCACTGACGTTTTGATACACCATGAAGGATGACCTCACCGGTACATGTAATGATGTCGGAGCATCTATTACTGACCATGGGTTATCATCTACATCGGTACTATTATCTGACGGTACGGAATCAGAAGAAAACACAAAAATGTACGTGATTAGTCTCTAAAACTGCATATTTCATATCACATCTTCACATTTATTTAATATTAAATTCTATTAATAACATCTCTCTTGCATATTTTTAGGTCCATGGTGTGCAATAAAGAAGAAGACCCTAAATCTCCATTTAATGGGTGATTAAAGGCCTATAATATAGCCATTAAATTTGGAGAGCTGATTCGTTAAAACCAGGGGCTCAAAATCAGAAAGCGGGACCTGCAACCGACAAGGGACAGACGGGACAGCGCGTGGCTCTAGAAGAGCTGCGACAACGCAGCAATGGCCCCATTTTCGCGGCCATACGGGCGCGGCCGTGCTCGTACTTTGGGCCAAGGTTTGCCCCTGGCCCTCCTTTCACCTGGTGCCTATAAATACCCCCTGGGGTTCCTCTTCAGCAAGATATATAGAGAGTAGTGTAGTTTTAGGGTAGTTTTATCTCCATATTGTAGTTTAGTTTAGTTTAGGTTAGTTCTTCTTCTTCCTCTTTGTATTTTCTATTTTCTTTTAGATCTTGTAATAGGAGAGAGAGTGGTACATGAGAGGAAGCAAGAGTGCTTGTAATGGAAGGTGACAATCTATAAATGGTGCTCTCTTTATCTCCTCTTGTTTTCTTCTCTTTAACTTCTTTTATATGTAGAGCTAACTTTTCTCTCATGGCAACTAACAACTAACTATTCTAACTTCTTATTTTATAATCCAGATGAATCTAATAGCCTCTACTTGGCCTAGCTCTTGCAAGAGCCATTGATAACTTATGATGATGGATCTAGCACTCTAACATCTAAATCTCTAGCGAGCTAACATTACTTTATTTCATGCTTGCTCTTATTGGGTTTTGATAATTTAAATATAACTTGCACTTGTTGGTTGAATTTGGATGTGAAAGTCAACATATGAGCCATGCTTTGAAATGCTCTTGAACCAAGGACTTGTGATTGTCAAGCATACATGTGAGGCAACTATCACTAAGAGATTAGCATGTTGGTAGAGTCATTAGTAGTTAATAGCCATGAATTTTCTTTCATTTTCACTTTGTTTTAGAAATATACCAAAAATCACAAGTACAATCTTTTCTATGTTTCCTACTTCATCGTGTTTCACTGTACTCTTCTCTCCATTCTTTGTTTTTCTTTTTTTTTCATTCTTTAAAACATTGAAGAACTTTTAACACAATCAACCCGTAAAGTTTCTATCACCTCCCGTCCTTATGAATTCGACTCGTTTTAGCCTCTATACTGTAACGGAAGTATGAGGAAGCCAAAGCACACACACTTTAAATATCGATTTCAAAACATAAAATTTTTTTGCGCTGTTTTCCCCGATCAAATTTTGGCGCCATTGTTGATGATGGGAACGGTTTGATTTCACCTTTTTGTTAACTTTTCTTTTTTGTTTTTGGTGTACAGGTTTAATTCTTTGACATTGCAGAAGTTCACACTTTCTCTTGTGTGGTTGGGTAATCTCTTATACTTTCTTATATTCTGCTACTAGTTTTTGTTTATATTACCTGTTCATTGTAATAATTAAGAACTAAAATATAAAAATTGGATGTTTTGAAACGGTTTAGACATTTGCATCTAGGCACGTGTCAATTTTCATTTCAATATACTATATTTTGTTCTTGTGTTGTTGTGATCTTGACGGAGGTGTACATATTGCATTGCATATAGTTAGGAAAAAAACTTCAGTGATTTACTCACTTTTTTGTGTTCATTCTTATCTATATTGCACACTTGCATGAATTGAACTTAAGGGTAAACCCAATACAACATAAGGTGGGAAAGTCATTACCTTTTCTTAGCCCAAAAATCACCTCCCCACTCACACAATTCAAGCCTAAATAAAACTTGCTAGACGTTGGCCCCTAGGGACATCTCGGACTCATTTAAGAGATTGACCTAAGGGGGAAGTTGTTAGAAGTAGACTCTTGTCAAATTGTGTCTAAGGTTGGGGAGTGGGAGGTGAAACCTCGAAAAACAGTGATTTGACATAACTAGGTCTGTTGCTCTGGCAGGGAGACCTCTCACTGATCTTGCCCATACCTGGCCGATTAACTTGTGGTCAGATTCTGTCAATATATCCCCCGTGGACAGTCTAACAAATAAGGAGTCGTCTAGGTCTAAGTCAACCTAGCCTAGGCTTGTTTTCTTTTTCTTTTTCTTTTTCTTTGTTTGTTTATTTGTTTGTTTGTTTTTCTTTTTGTAAATTGTGAAATGGATTTTAGCAACAACAATTTTTTCAATCATAATATGAATCCATATTTCACCCCAACCTCATTTGACTCGGATAACTCCGACCCTACAATATGAACCAACCATATTACCGGGTTGGGATTATCCGACTCAATATGACCCATATCCCCAATCTTATGAAAATAATTTTCAAAATAATTCAGCTCTTCACAGAGTCAATGGGGATTCACCCCCCTGAGTCAAAATTTTAACCACCTTGTCCACAATATTCATTCCCCGATTCGGCTTCATATCCTCCTTTTCCTATTCCACCAGCTGAGGAAAAATCCATTTGGAAAGGAGTATGGAAGCCATGCTTGAGTCCTAACAACAAATTCAAAAATTGCTCAATTCACAATCCTTCCCAAATCAAACTCCATATACTCCTTTTCTAGAATATCCAATTGAAGAAGAATCTGAGCAGAAGAGCGTTTGGAAGTCTTTTGTGAAAAATTGCAATGATTTCAAAATATATTGGACCCATTATCTCAGCCAAATTTTCAAGAGTCCTACTCATCTTTTTCAGTTTCACTGATTCAAAATGAACAACCATCAATATTGGACTTGAGTATAAAACCCTTGTGTGAGTCCGAGCAGCAATCACAAAATCTGATGGACTCACAATTTGATCACAATTTTCAAAATCAACTTCCATACTCACCTTTTCAAGAAGAACCAATTACAAAAAGTATGGAAGACATGAGTCTGACTCCAAATCTATTACTCAGCCTATAAGTAAGTTAGACTCACTAATGAGTGAATGATCAATGAGAGCGAGGAAAATCTTTCTTGTCGACCTTTGACCGTTCCTTATATCCCTAACTCTACTGATTGGACCTAAGAATCATGTCATTTTGGAAATCCAGTTTCGATTTCATCATACCAACCTGAACTTGACTAAAATCTTCCTCTTGACATTTTTCCAAGTTATCCTTTTCATGAAATTAAACTTGAGCTTGAAAGTGATCCTGAATCTCATGTTGGCCATTTCATTTTTTGATTCAATAATGACTCTGGTATCTTTACCAGATTTTTTCTCTATTCCAGAGTAAACATTTAATTCTGTACCAGTATACTGTGAAATTGAATCACCAATATTTTATGATCACACTTCATTAATGGGGAAAGTGTGTGAACATCGATTCTTTGATTTGGACCCTATTTTTGAACCAATTTTGACTCTCATTGTTGACTCTCGACTTGATCTGAATCAAATTCCCGATGGGGTATCGATTTTTTTCCTGATCCATTTGAATCCAAATCCATCATCTCCCAAAATCACACTTCATTGTTGGATAAGGATGTCGAAGAAAATGACTCTGTAATTATTTTTAAAAATTAAAAATTAGATGGGGATAAGTTTTTAAAAAGATCATTCAGTCAATCATTCTTTTACTAGGTCACATTAGGGAAGTCACTGGTGGGTTTCTGCAAGATCCACGATATGTTGATTGGGTAGCAACACCTTGAAAGTACACCTAGAGGGGGCTGAATAGGTGTAAGGCTAATCTAATGACAAATAATGCGGAATTTAAAAACTAATTGCAACACACTAAGTGTAACCAAAGTGTGTAGCTGAATTCTTGGTAAAGAGCTTTGGACTAACTCCTCATTTTCTTTATTTAATGATATGAACAATATGAACAATGCACAATGTAAAAGAGAGAGAGTTAGAGATAGTGGATCAAACGCAAACACCGAGATATGTTTCGAGGTTCGAGCACCCAGCTCTACGTCTCCGCCTTCACACAGAAGGATTTCCACTAACTTTTCCACACAGGACTTCACACACAGGGAACCTCCACTGAGGATTTGGGCAAATACAATCCGGGAGTACATAACTCCTCTCGCAACCAATACAACCTCTCACTAGAGGCAAGGCACAACTCAAATCACCTCTACACTCAGAGGGATAGGCACCTAGCCAAACAAAGATCACCTCACACTTTAGGGATTCCAACTCAATCACCTCTCACTAGAGGGATGCAAACACCGCTTCCACAATCACTTCTCACTAGAGGGATATCATCACAATCACCTCTCACTAAAGAGATATCACAAAGAATGAAAGGTTTACAACTTGGTGATCTCAAAGACCACAAACCAATTCTTTCTCACAAAGCAATGATCCTAATAGATAGGATAGATAGATAAGTTCAAGTGTGAGAAAATAAAGAGTTTGGGAATCAAAAACACAAAGAAAAACTCTTGGGAAAACTTCTAGAACAGGTATAAAAATGAAGGTTACAAATCAATCCCAAAGACTTATCCTTTTCTTGATTTTTCCAACCCATTTAAAAACAAATAAAGAACAAATCATTTGGCACAAAAACTCTTTAAAAAACTTGCTGAAAGATGGAAAATTTTGCTCTTAAAATTCATAGAGAAAACAGCTCAAGAATAGGGTATTTATAGCCTTCACAAAATTCTGCCTGTTGCAATCTGAAAAAGCCTAGATTGCCCTTCCGGTCGACCGGGCGGTTGACCGACCAGCGGTCATATTTATGACTATTGAACAACCGACTGGCCGGTCAATCGGAGACTGAAAACAGAGAGCAGAGCTCCCTGCCGGTCGACCGGGCTGTCGATCGGGGCCATTTCCAGAGAGCAAAAGCTCTCCGGTGGTCGACCGGACGGTCGACCGGCCTCCCAGCCTGGGCTGCGTATACGTTCTATGCACGTCGGTCGACCGGACCAGTCAACCGACTTCTGCCTCGGTCGACCGGTCTGTCGACAGGCAGACAGCCTGGTCCAACACTTATGGGGATTAAAAAGTAGGGTTTTTATCTTCTATTAAATCCCATAAAATCCCATAAATTCCACAAAAATCAGTTCTTTTTATATCTTTGAAATACAAATATGTGTGACAAAATTCAACAATATTATAAACTATTTGAATCATTTTATGTTCTTGAAAATTTGCCTTAAACTAAAAACTGTATTTTTCAAAACTTTGATTTTTGAAATGGAAATCTGATTTTTCTAAAACACATGTAAATACAAAAGCATGATATTTAAATTGCTTTTAAGCATGTTGTATATGAATAGAATCCAATATACATGAAGGATATATTATCTATGTTTTTGACATGAAATCCAAAAATAAGTTTTGTTCAAATAGAAACTCCAAACTCATGAATTAGACTATCAAAATAAGTTTTTCTAAATAGATGAAGAATAGATGTATATAGAACAAATCTAATATACATTAAACAATGTAAACTTGATTTGATTCTATCTATTCATGAAACCATATATATGAAAAATCAAAATCGGTTAAACCGAAAACAAAAATATGAAACTTTAAACTTGTGTGTGTGTATTGTGAACTTGAGCATATCAATACTATCTAATCTTTACAATGATCTAAATAAAATCTTAAACTAAGCAAATCGATGTCTTCTTGTAGAACTCCGTCTCTAAGTTGACTCGATCCAAACATGATCCACCGAACTTGACTACAACTGAGTGCTAGATGTGAACTTGACGCTCGAGCTCTTGAATCACCATGTGAAAGCTCCAAAACATCTTTGTTGAAGCTAATCACCTGCTAATATGTTGATCAAATATCTAAAAATAAATATCACAAGATTATTAGTAAACAATAACTACATAAGTTAATCATCATCAAAACTAGAGTGAAGGGCCTCTGGGCCAACAATCTCCCCCTTTTTGATAATGACAAAACTCATGGAGTTATATATGCATGGATTAAAGTTAAGTTTCATAGAAGCTCCCCCTTAACTCATGCATAACAATAAACAATAAAGATGTGTCATGAATGCCCGCATAAATATGCATAAACATGCATAAAACAAAGAAATAATTATTGATACCAATGAATTAAACATGCTTTTGATACCAATTTTAAAATATCATTTTCTTAAAAAATGTTGCTCTTGATACCAACAAATGCTCTTCATTCCAACAAAAGATGCTCTTGATACTAATGGTAAAAGATAACAAATTTAAACAAACATGCATATAAATAAACATGCATATATCAAACTCCAAAATATCTCTCCCTCTTTTTGTCAATTCATCAACAAAGGGGTACAAACAATAAAGGGCATAAATAATATTTTTCTCCCTTTATGCAAAAATCAAACAATAAAGGTATGTATGCTATATACATTCATGAAGAGGAGAGACGTGAAGTTAACTCCCTTTGCATACATGCATTTATATGAAAAGAGATGACTAAACCCTAACCACATAAAGTATAATATGTAATGTATAAAAGGAGATGTGAAGCTCCTACTACACACGTGTACTACATACCAAAGAAAGGTCAATCACTTCAATATGACATACACTCAACTTGAATGTATATATGGAGAAGATGTTAAGCTTCCCTTGCATATAAGCAATACAAATCAAATATTATGATACTAATGGAAAGATATATCAAGTTAGTATGAAGGTATACATCGAAACATTATGATACCAATTGAAAATAAACTAAACATTTTGAAGAAACAAAAATTTTGATACCAATTGAAAGATATAAACATATAGGAAATCTTGATACCAATTATAAAAATTTATACCAATTGAAAATATTTTACACTTTTGATACCAATTGAAGAACATAAACCAATTTTTTTGGTTAAACACTAAAATCATTTTACAATAGAGATACAAAATAGAGAATAATATCAATTTAATATTCTTGATACCAATATTGAAAATGAAACATATACCAATTGAAAATAATTTTCATTTGGAGCATAGGAAATCAAATGAAAACTATGATATCATTTTTCAACATAAAGAGTGGGAGTAAGATACCAATTGTAAACAAAACCGATTGAAAGATAAAACATGAATTTTCTCCCCCTTAATGAAATACTAATGAAAATGATGCATAAGCTTGTATAAGATAGCAATTGAAAAATAATTGTCATTAAGGACTAAATCAAGCTTAGCATAACAAAACTTGTGCTTAAGGATATAGAGATATTGTAAGCACAATCAAAACACATATATATGTATGAAAAGTTAAAAATCAATCAAAATTGATACTATATGAAGTTGAAGCATACATATATAGAAGCAAATATGAGTATACAAAATAAATATCAATTGTGATACAAAGTGAAAACACAATGAGAATCAAATGTATAACTCATAAATACCTCCCTTTCATGCACAAGTTTAAAAAGATTTTCAATTAGGCTCACAAGGCATGGTCGCCCATCCAACCACCCTTCGACGGAAAAGGTTCTCAAAAATAAGTTTGAAAATAATTATAACACGTTTGAAAACTCTACCACATGAAGAATAACACAACTAGTTTTATGAAAAAACTTGAAAACTAGTACAAAATCCTTCAAGGAAGGAATAAAAAAGAATATTTTCTATGAAAAAAATGAAAATCACATAATCAACACTCAAAGTCTGTACAGTACATATAATACTCATGAAAATAAAATCATGAGAAAACAAGAATGATGTGAGTGTACAAGTATTATGTGAAAGACATAGTCATGAAAATAGGCAATTAAGCTCATTATGAAATTCCTTCTCAAAAACATGAAACTCATCAAAACTAAATCTACTTCAAGGTATATGTATGTTTGGTCTAAACTGGAAGTATACATACATATCCAAACACAATTGAGTCTATAAAGAGATTTTACATGAAAGGTAAGTGACTCAAGATTATACATGTATATCCAATAGTTTTGATAAGATTAACTGATTGGTCACTAATATTGCACATTTATTATCATATTCTCATACTTATTATAGAATAAACTCTGCTTTTTTCTAATTAAATGTTTAATTTATTTGCAGGCCCATTCTAAAGGAGAGTGAAGAGAAATGAGCCCAAAAGCCCATAAAATTCTGAATTAAATCAGAATTAATTCGAACTAAGTAAATCAGGGTAGATCAGGTCAGTTCAGATCGGTTGAAAATCAGTTAGAACAAATCCCTACAAATCGATCGGTTGAAGCCAAGGATCAAAGGCAGTTTCGTCAAAATCCCAGACTTAAACTGGAAACCCAGCTGAAGATAAATGCAAATCGAGAAGCCGGGGAGCACCACCAATAGGGTGTGGCCACCTGGCCACACCTTGGCCGCGAAAACATGGCTAAAGCCGCGTTTTCGCGGATTTGTTAGGGAGTTAGGGGGAGCGTTTGCTCCCCCTATCTTCTCACACCCCTCCCCTCTGGGTTTTTGCCTATAAAAGGCAGGGTTTTCACTGTAAATGAGGACGACAAAGCAGTGAATAGAACTTAGGATAATTTGTAGTTTGTAACTTAGGTTTTTAATTTTCTTTTTATGTAATTTTTACTTTTCTTTATGTAACTGAGAGGAGAGATGACTTTCATGGAGGAATGAGAGCAAGCTTGTACTGCAGGTGATACCAGTGTAAGTGATCTTTTCTTTCATTGTTATTTGAATCGAATCAAAGTTTCTTTTTCTTTCTTTACTCTTGTTTTCTTTTACTCTCCTCTGATGTGTTGCAATCCAAGAGAATCCGATAGCCTCGAGACTGCTTAGCCATTGCAAGTGCCCTTGATGGCCTATGGTGATGAACAACCCTTCTCTTGCTAGTATAGTTTGCCCTTTTATTCATAGTGTAGATCGAGAACGGGAAAGATCCTATACGCCATGCTTGATTTCCTTCAAAGACAAGGTAAGTCGTCGCAACGGATCCAAGGTATATGAGTACTGAAGAGGTAAGTAATTTTTAGGTTGTCTTTCTTTTCTTTTATTCTTTAGTTTCAATATTACAATCTCCAACCATTTTTATCACCCTTTTCAATTTTTTGTATGTAATCCATTTTTCATTTTCCTGTTGGCCCAAAGGCCTTCCACTCTAGTTTTGATGATGATTAACTCATGTAGTTATGTGTACTAATAATCTTGCAATGTTTAAGTTTCAGATATTTGACAAGATATTAGTTGGTGAAAGCTTCCACACATCTTTCACATATTGATTCAAGAGCCCGCGCATCAAAGATCATACATTGCACTTGCCCGGTGAATCAAGAGTTTTTTTTTTTTTTGGATCAAGCCGACCTGGAGACTGCGCTCTAGCTTGGAGATTGCGCTCTACAAGAAGACTTAGGTATCCATAGTTTTAGTTTGGGTTTAGATCCTAATTGTAAAGATTAGAATAGTATGATAAGCTCAAGTTCACAACACACACCTTTCATGTTTGATTTTCGGTTTTAGGTTTAACCGATCTTGGTTTTCATGAATAGATTTTTTATCAAAACAAGTTTACATGGTTTATGTATATTAGATTTGTTCTATATACATGCATGCTTCAATTGTTTAGACAAACTTACTTTGATATATCTATTTCATGTGTTTTATGTTTTGGTATTTACAACAAAACATATTTTTGGACTTAATGACAAAAATCATGATATATATATGTTTCTTGTATATTGAATTTCTATTCATATACAATATGCTTCTAAGTGTTTAAATATCATATTTTTGTATCATGGATGAGTTTTAGACAATGTGTATTTTCTATTCAAAATACAAGGTTTTAGAAAATACGGTTTTTGGTTTTTGGCAAAATTTCTATGACACAAAAATAGTCAAATATGTTTGAAATTTGTGTTAGGATTTTTAACACAAGTTTGTATTTCAATATAAAATGATAAAACTATTTTTGTGGAATTTTAGAGATTTTGTGGGATTTATTATAATATTTTTTTCCCAGATTTCAGACCTGTTTTTGTCTGCCAGGCTTGGCCGGTCGACTGGTACGGTCGACCGCACCAAAGAAGCTAGTCGACCGTTCCGGTCGACCGACGTGCACGGATACGTGCACGCTGGCTGACTCTGTAGCCGGTCGACCGAAGCGGTCGACCGACGGAGAGCTGTTGGCTCTCAGGAATTCTCGGTCGACCGAGGCGGTCGACCGGTAGCCACAACGGTTCAAATTTGACCGTTGGGCGGTCGACCGGGCCGTCGACCGGCAGGGTAAATCTGGCAAATATTCTGTAAACGGCTAGTTTTCTAATTTGCCTATAAATACCCCATTTGAGAGAGTTTTTCTATAAGAATTTTTGGGCTAAAATTTTCTATCTCTCTGGTGTTTTTGCTGCAAGAAAAAAATAGGTTTTTGGATTCAAAGTGAACAATCTTTTGTGTTTTTGATTAGGGTTTGAAAAACCAAAGAAAAGGGATTTTGGGAAAAGCTTTTGTTTGAACTTCTATATCTTGATTTCATTTGTTTCCCAAAGGTTTTCTTTGAGTTGCTGGTTTCATATCCCTTGGTTTTCTCCACACTTGAGCTAAAAATCTACTATCTATATCTATAGGTTATTTGTGTGGAAGAAGAAGTTGTTTGTGGTTGTTGTTGTGACCACCAAGTTGTAACCCAATCTTTTCTTAACTTTGTGCTTTGGGTTGTATCCCTCTAGTTGAGAGGTGATCCTTGTATTGGTTGGTGATTGGGAGTTTGTTGTATTGGTTTAAAAATTAGCCTCAAGGAGGAGGTTGTGATTGTTGGAGTTTGCCTCAAGAAGGAGGTTGTGTTGGTTGGCTTGGATTTGTGCCTCAGGGAGGAGGTTGTAAAGAGAGGAGTTGGGTACTCCTTGTAAAGGGTCCTAGGTGGACGAGCTAGTGGAAATCCTTCGTGTGTCGAAGGCGGGGATGTAGAGCTGGGTGCTCGAACCTCGATAACATATCTTTGTGTTTGCGCTTGATCCATTGGCTCTCTCTCTTTACTTTGTGCCTTGCATTTATTTACATTGCTCATTCATATTTGCTTGGCTTGGTTGTGTGGATCACTTGTTGATAGCACTTGAGTGTAATTTGCATTAAGTTTTTTAAATTCCTCATTTAGTTCATAGATTAGCATTGTCACCTATTCACCCCCCCTCTAGGTGACTTTTCAATTGGTATCAGAGCTAGCGCTCCTGATATTTAGGTTTAACCACCTAGGAGTGTGATCTTGGTTTGCTAATCTTCATTTGCATCTCATTTGCACTCATACTAGTTTGCTCTCATGGCTAGCCCTCCTATGTTTGACCATACTAGACTTGACTCTTGGAAAGTTAACATGACTAGATATTTAAAAACACTAGGTCATCTAGTTTATCAAGCCATCACCATAGAAGCCCTCCCAAATACTAGTAAGCATAAGAAGGCCAATGCACTTTCACTTCAAACACTTAGAGCATCTTTTGATAATAATCTCTTACTTGTTTTTGATAGTTTTAACTCGGCTTTTGCAGTTTGGAGCGTCTTGACATCTCCGGAGCTTCCAAGGATCATCAACAATATGAGGAGATCTAGGAGAGATGTATCCGAAGAGCCTTGTTTCATGGCATATGGGAATGACTCCAATGAGGTACAATCGGACTCTCAAATACATGATAGCTCTTATTGCCATGGATGTTTTGAGGTTCAAAATTTAAATGTTGAACTTGCTTCTAAGCTTGAAAAATTCTTGGAAAAACATAACTCTTTGAAAGAAAAACATTTTGATTTACAAAAAGAAATGAAGGATTTATGCTCTACTTTTGAAACCGTTTTGCAAGAGAAGGAAGAGATTACTAGTGAATGTGACTCACTAAGATCTCAACTAGACATTACTTTAAAAGAAATTGAAGTTTTAAAAGGCAAAAATGATTGTGATGATATTTTGGAGCACAATGAGATTTTATCCTCTAGATTGGATCTTGTTTTCAAAGAAAATCTTACTTTGAAAAATAAATTGATTCAATTACAAAAGAATTGGATTTGGTTTTGATTAAAAATAAATCTTTACAAAATGAGATTGATATTCATGTTTGTCATGCTAATGTAGCTTCTACTTCTTGCACTCCTATAGCATGTTCCACTTTGTCTTCTAGCATAGAAAATGATATAAATAATTTGAAGAAAAGTGTTGATTGTTTGGGCTCCACTTTGAGCCATTGTGCCATGAATCACTCTCGTTTGGAAACCTTGATTCGCAAGAAACAAGTTCCAACCTTGCATGCACACCCATCTAGGCATACACATGCTTCTCATGATCACCATCATCATATGTATGCTCACGTGTACACATGTACACATTGTGGTCGAAAAGGCCACCTTGCTAGATTTTGTTATGATCGCATTTATCATGAAAATTTAGCAACTAATTTTGTTTGGGTGAGAAAAGAAACTAACCCCCGTGGACCCACTAGAAAATGGGTACCAAAAACCACCTCTTTGGCTTTTGATGTAGGTGGGAGCTCTCGCATCACGTGAGAGTGGAGGTACCTTGAGGTGGATGCGTTCCGAGCTTGAATGAGAACTATTTGGATGCTTCACTCTCAAGGAGATTAGGTGGAGATGACCACCTTGTTTTGGAGAACTAGAGATGCACCTTCATTGGTTTTGGTATCATTCTCTAACTCCCATTTATTATTTACATGCTTCTTAGATCATTCATTTATAGCATGTTGTGTTTTGATGTTCATTATGATTATGCCTTGTTCATTAGACTTGAGATATACATGTTTAGTTACTTGAGCACCCATGTTTCATATGGATCTATATTTAGTGTTCACTTCTTGTTTAAGCTAACATGTATGCCCTAGATCTAATGCACATGCATATGCATAATGATCATATGATGTTCATGATTCCATGATTTTTGTTTAGATGATTATATGGATGTTTGTGATATATCTTGTGTGCATTTCATCATTGCACTTTATTCATTCTTTGTTCGATCAATTCTCATACAATAAGGTTGCATTGCGCACCTCTAACCCATTCAAGGGGAATCAGGAGGAAGGAGTTCAGAACCCTTCACGGGGTATACGGCTCTTAGTCTTGTTTTGAGAGATCGTTGCATCATACATCCATCTTAGTTTTTAAAAAGTCATTAATACTTCATATTTTTGATTAATATGATCATATTGATTTTTGACCCGTTTTATGCCTCATGATTTGATTACTTGCTTGAATGTTAGTTTTCATTAAGACTAGGATTTATACTTGTACAACTAGTGAGCTACAAATAGACCTTTATATATTTGTGCTTGAACGCTCATTTCTAGTCATTTGATGTACTAGTATAGTCTAGTTTTGATGATTCATGCATTTGACTTGTATTCCTCATTTTTAATGTGTTTCTATGATCTTGTGGTTGACTTCATGTATATGTCTATCTTGTCCAAATTATTGTTTATACATATACATCCTTGAGCCACATGCCTTCATGCATATACTTTTGTGGACTCTTCATGTTTGGGATATGTATGTATACTTTAGTTTGTACATGACATACATATGCCTTGAAGTTTAAATCATTATGATGATTTCCATGTTTGATTGTGATTTCAATTGATATGATGTTTTCAATAAATTACATGATTCACTATTATATCAAGATTTGATAATTTCTATATTAAGCTTAATTGTCCATTTTCATGATGAAATGTATTTCACATTACACTTGTTCACTCACTTTATTGTGTTTCTCATGATTGTGTTTTTCATGAGTATGATATGAGCTTTATGGACTTTGAGTGTTTAGTGATCTTGTGATTTTCATGTTTCATGAAAAATCCTTTTTGTTTTATCTTGAAGGATTTCTACTAGTTTTTTAAATTTTCATAAACTAGTTCATATTCTTCGCTTTGGTAGTGATTTTCAAACATACTCTATTTTCAAATCTATTTTTGAAAAACCCCTACCATCTAAGGGTGGTTGGATGGGAGATCATGTTCATGTATGCTTTATAATGAAAATCATTTAAATCTTGAACCATGATTGGGAGGTATAGTTGATATGAGATATACACTTGATCTTATTGTTGTTTCAATTGGTATCATTGAATTCTTTCAATTGGTATCAATCTTGACATCCTTTTGTATACTCATATATATTTTGTTTTATATATGTATGCTTACACTTCATATAGTATCAATTTCAATTGGTATCTATTTCTTTCATACATATATAGATGATTTATTTGTGCTTCAAGATATCACAAATTTTGTTTATGTTTAGCTTGAACTTTTCAAATTGAAACAATGTTAAAGCAAATTTTCAATTGATTTAATTTTCAATTGGTATCTTATTTCAAGCATATGCATATTTTCATTTGGTATTTCATAAAAGGGGAGAAAACTAGTATTTTATTTTTCAAATCGGTATTTTATCCTTCAGTTGATATTTTTTTTTGGTATTCCACTCCCTTGCTTTATGATAGAAAATAAAGATTTCAATTGGCAAAGAAATAATTTCACTTGGTATCTTGTGTTTTAAAGAATAATAGTTTCATTTGATATCAAGATTTGTTTTTAAGGAAATTCAAAATTAGTATTGTTTAATTCCAAATTGGTATCTAGTTTGTTTGTTTTACAATTGGTAGGTTATTTGTTTACTTACTAATTGGTATCAAGATTTTCATTTTTTTTGTGTTTTCAATTGGTATATGTTCTCGTTTTGATTTCAATTGATTTGTTATTTTTCAATTGGTATCAATATACACTTCATTGCCACATTTTTTTTGGTATCATATTTGATTTAACCCTTTATTAGTTCTTTGATTTGAACAAAAAGGGGGAGAAGAATTTATTTTTTTTTTTGCTTTTATTTTTAACCCTTTTTGATGATTGACAAAAAGGGGCAGAAGAATTTGAGTTTTATATGCATATTTGTGTTTGCATATAGTTTACACTTGATGAAAAGAACCTTGTTTATATGCATGTCTATGCATGTTTTATGTGCATGTTTTATGTTTCATTTTAATCGGCATCAAGGGCATGTTTATATGTGTTTTAAGAACATTCATTGCATATCTTATATGTTTTATTGTTATGCATGAGTTAAGGGGGAGCTTCTTTGAAGCTTTACTTTAATCCATGCATATATAACTCCATGAGTTTTGTCATCATCAAAAAGGGGGAGATTGTTGGCCCAAAGGCCTTCCACTCTAGTTTTGATGATGATTAACTCATGTAGTTATGTGTACTAATAATCTTGCAATGTTTAAGTTTCAGATATTTGACAAGATATTAGTTGGTGAAAGCTTCCACACATCTTTCACATGTTGATTCAAGAGCCCGCGCATCAAAGATCATACATTGCACTTGCCCGGTGAATCAAGAGTTTTTTTTTTTTTTTTGGATCAAGCCGACCTGGAGACTGCGCTCTAGCTTGGAGATTGCGCTCTACAAGAAGACTTAGGTATCCATAGTTTTAGTTTGGGTTTAGATCCTAATTGTAAAGATTAGAATAGTATGATAAGCTCAAGTTCACAACACACACCTTTCATGTTTGATTTTCGGTTTTAGGTTTAACCGATCTTGGTTTTCATGAATAGATTTTTTATCAAAACAAGTTTACATGGTTTATGTATATTAGATTTGTTCTATATACATGCATCTTCAATTGTTTAGACAAACTTACTTTGATATATCTATTTCATGTGTTTTATGTTTTGGTATTTACAACAAAACATATTTTTGGACTTAATGACAAAAATCATGATATATATATGTTTCTTGTATATTGAATTTCTATTCATATACAATATGCTTCTAAGTGTTTAAATATCATATTTTTGTATCATGGATGAGTTTTAGACAATGTGTATTTTCTATTCAAAATACAAGGTTTTAGAAAATACGGTTTTTGGTTTTTGGCAAAATTTCTATGACACAAAAATAGTCAAATATGTTTGAAATTTGTGTTAGGATTTTTAACACAAGTTTGTATTTCAATATAAAATGATAAAACTATTTTTGTGGAATTTTAGAGATTTTGTGGGATTTATTATAATATTTTTTTCCCAGATTTCAGACCTGTTTTTGTCTGCCAGGCTTGGCCGGTCAACTGGTACGGTCGACCGCACCAAAGAAGCCAGTCGACCGTTCGGTCGACCGACGTGCACGGATACGTGCACGCTGGCTGACTCTATAGCCGGTCGACCGAAGCGGTCGACCGACGGAGAGCTGTTGGCTCTCAGGAATTCTCGGTCGACCGAGGCGGTCGACCGGTAGCCACAACGGTTCAAATTTGACCGTTGGGCGGTCGACCGGGCCGGTCGACCGGCAGGGTAAATCTTGCAAATATTCTGTAAACGGCTAGTTTTCTAATTTGCCTATAAATACCCCATTTGAGAGAGTTTTTCTCTAAGAATTTTTGGGCTAAAATTTTCTATCTCTCTGGTGTTTTTGCTGCAAGAAAAAAATAGGTTTTTGGATTCAAAGTGAACAATCTTTTGTGTTTTTGATTAGGGTTTGAAAAACCAAAGAAAAGGGATTTTGGGAAAGGCTTTTGTTTGAACTTCTATATCTTGATTTCATTTGTTTCCCAAAGGTTTTTCTTTGAGTTGCTGGTTTCATATCCCTTGGTTTTCTCCACACTTGAGCTAAAAATCTACTATCTATATCTATAGGTTATTTGTGTGGAAGAAGAAGTTGTTTGTGGTTGTTGTTGTGACCACCAAGTTGTAACCCAATCTTTTCTTAGCTTTGTACTTTGGGTTGTATCCCTCTAGTTGAGAGGTGATCCTTGTATTGGTTGGTGATTGGGAGTTTGTTGTATTGGTTTGAAAATTAGCCTCAAGGAGGAGGTTGTGATTGTTGGAGTTTGCCTCAAGGAGGAGGTTGTGTTGGTTGGCTTGGATTTGTGCCTCAGGGAGGAGGTTGTAAAGAGAGGAGTTGGGTACTCCTTGTAAAGGATCCTAGGTGGACGAGCTAGTGGAAATCCTTCGTGTGTCGAAGGCGGAGATGTAGAGCTGGGTGCTCGAACCTCGATAACATATCTTTGTGTTTGCGCTTGATCCATTGGCTCTCTCTCTTTACTTTGTGCCTTGCATTTATTTACATTGCTCATTCATATTTGCTTGGCTTGGTTGTGTGCATCACTTGTTGATAGCACTTGAGTGTAATTTACATTAAGTTTTTTAAATTCCTCATTTAGTTCATAGATTAGCATTGTCACCTATTCACCCCCCCTCTAGGTGACTTTTCATTTCCCACCTTCTCAATCTACCACTTTCTCCCTAGCTCACTTTAACCTAATTTTTCTCTTTTTCTTTTTAAAGAACTAAAGAAGAACTTTAACCATACTTTGTATCTTAAAAGAGAACTTACTAAAAGCTTCCATCGCTAGTCCTTCCTTCTGGATCACGACCCGCATAGCCACTTACTATTGCGGTAGTACTGAGTACTTGCACTCTTTATTCTAAGTTCTGAAATTCTGTATTTGTGTGTAGGTAAGACCTCAATCAAATTTTTGCGCCGTTGCCGGGGAGGGATGGTAAGTAATTCTCTTTAAAGTTTACATTTTTGGTTAACTTTCTTCTTTGTTTTTTTTTTATACAGATTTAACAACAAGGAATTCTTGCTACAGTGGACACATAAGTGGCCTTGGACTCTGCTCAAGAAAGCAGAGCCAAGAAGCCCTCAGATTTGCTACAGTCCTGCGGCAAACTGAGTGAACTACTAACTTGTATTTTCTGCAGGTTGGTTGGATTGTGTAGTTTAAAAATCTGTAGCATTTATCTCCTTGTCTGACTCACTGTATATATATTTCTAACACAACAGTAAAAAGTTGATTGTAAATGCTAAAAATGATTTAGACTTTGCATTTAGGCACGCGTCTATTTCATTACATTTTCTATTTACTGTTGAAGAGTGCTGGAGCAAAGCTACGTGTGTATAGCATCTAGTATAAGAACACTTTTGGATTGTTTACATTGCTTAAGTGTTGCTTTTCTTGTACATTGCACTAAATTGATCTAAGGGCTTGTCCTATAAACAAGATAAGGTGGGAAAGTCATTACGCTCCCTTAGCCCACAAACAATCTCCTCACTCACTAACCCAAGCCTAACTAAAAAATAAGTAGACGTTGGCCCTAAGGACATCTCGGACTTAATTAGGAGATTATCCTAAGGGAGAAAGGTGTTGGAATTTTGTTCCTGCCAAATCAGTGTCCAGGAAGGAGATTAAGGGCCGAAAGCCCGAAGGTTGGTTGTTACTTAATTAAGGAACGTCTTTGACGGATATCCTCCCACCAATCTTGCCCTGACCTGGTTGATTAGTTTGTGGTCAAAGTCTGCATTATACATCCTATGGACAGTCTAACCAGTTAGGAGTCGTCTAGGTCAAAGGTCTACCCTAACTTAGGTTAGAATTTTTTCTTTTTTGTTTGTTTTTTCTTTGTTTGTGTTTTATTGTGTGATATGGCTTATAACAACAACTTTTTCAATTTAAATGGTAATCCATATTACACATCAACCTCTTTTTCGGATATTACCAACCCGGTATATCATAACTTTAACCAACCTAGTGTGCCCAGATTGGTCTTATTCGAATCATTATATGCCCCAGTCCCAATACTATGAACAAGACTGGAATAATCATCACTAATCTTCACAGAGTCAATGGGGATACAACTCCCCCGAGTCATATTGTCAAATACCCTACCAACATCCAGCTTCATATACTCCATCTCCCGAACAACCATTAGAAGAATCAATTGACTGGAAAAGAGAATGGAAGGCTTAGATGAGCTTGAGCGATGAATTCAAATTTTAGAAGACTCAAAATCCCGTAAAAATTTTCAAGTCACAGATCCTTACTTTATTTTTCAAGGAGAATTTACCAACTTAGAAAAGAGTATGGAAACCATGATTCAATGTCAAAATGATCTACTCGATATGATAGAAGCAAGAATTAATAGATTGGAGAACATGCGTAGGAATAAGGAAACTCTCCCTATTCAATCTTTGACTATTCCTAACACTTCTAGTCATATTGATGAAAACCAAGAATCATGGTATCTTGAAGACTTTGACCAAGATTCAGTTTCACCAAAAAGCCTTGAACTTAACCAATATCAACCTATTGACGAATTGGCAAGTTTTTATTTTAATGAGATTAAACTTGATCATGAATGTGAACCCGATCCCCAACTTTGTGATTCAGTTTCCATCTTCGAATCTATGTTGACTCCGATATTCTTACCCAATTTGGACCAATTTTCTGAGCCTACATTTATTCCCGTACCCATAGATTTTGAAATTGAATAATCAATTTTGAATTGTCACATTCCATTAATGGGAAAAAATGTGAATATCAATTCTTGGACTTGGACTCAACGCTTGAACCAAAACTAACTCTCGAACCCCAAGTCGATTTTCCCGAGTTTGTATTGGTTCTTGAACCCATCATTCTTGAGTCCAAGTCAACCATTCTACCAAGTAACATTCTTTTGTTGGACATAGGTATAGACCATGATGACTCTGTGATGATTTTTCAGGACTGATCATGTAAAGGAAGTAAGTTTCACGATAGGATCTTTCATGATCCTATTCATACTGGGGACTGTAAATATGTAATTAGAAAAGAGATCAATAAAGGTAGGTTCCCTGAACTACCAAATTATCTTGATTGGGTAACAACGATTGACCCAATCAGACCACCACCGGAACCACCACCTTAAGGTAGTATTTTCCTTCCCTGTCTTCTTTTTCATGCATCTATGCATTAATTCATACATTGAGGATAATGCATGAGATAGGTGTGGGGGAGGGTTCTAACATAACTTAGGGTTTTTCTTTTTATTAAAAAAAGAATTTTTTTTAACATTTTCTTTACTTTTAAAAACTTTTTGAAAATAGAAACAATATTTTGGCATTTTTTTGTAAGAAATTAAGTCAATTTTAAGGAATAGGAAAATCAAAATTAGGATTTCTTAAACTTGGTCAAAATAAGATTATTTGTTTGATTTTTAGGGTTAGGAAGATAATTTGTCAAAGTAATGTAGTCTTGATATTTACCTTAATGAAATATGCACACTTAATATACTTACACACTTAGGGTTCAAAAATAAAGATTCTTATGCCTTATATATATAAAAAAAATAAAAATAAAAAAATATATATCTATGAAAGATGAACAAATCTAATTATTGATTAGCTAGGTACTTTGGCCTAAACAAGCCTTAGTATTTATGCGAAAGATGATTAGATAAGTTTGAGAAAAATATATATATAAAAATCCTCTGATTAAGCTGGGTATTTGTGCCTAATAAAGCATAAGTATTCACGCCTAAAAGAGGTTCATATAATAAAATTCTTAGTTTTGTGGTCTTATTTGCTCGAGTCCTTAAGTCCTTGGGGTGTTTTCTCACCCGGTGCCCTAAGATCGTTTGGTTTGGGAGTCATCGATTAAAGGCTCGTTACATGGGCAGATTAGAAAGCCTAATAGAACTAAGAAATAATACCACAAAAAATATATATATAAATAAATAAGACATAAGAGTTAGAGTTAATGAACCCTTAGTCAAAATTTTCACAGTCACGATGGTGCATATGACTCAGGGTAAAGTAATAGACTAGACGAGAAGTACAATTTGACTCCTTACTTTTATTGATAACAAATTTTTAAATAGAGACAAAGTTTAGGAATGAAAAATTCAGTTTTCCTTTAACTTACAGATTACATAAATCTTACAATTATATTTCAAATATTTTTCTATTTCAAAATGCTTTTCGAAAATACTAACTCTTTGTTTCTCTTTCTTTATGGATTTTGTGGATGTAATCCGCTGAAAATCCTCACGAGACAACACTCGTCCTCTAGGGGAAACCTAGAGGTTTAACAGCTTGTTGCACATGCTCAGTGCAATCGAGTGACCTGCGAAAGTGGTATAATAATCCTTAGTATAGCTTAGTTATTTTGCTCGAGGACGAGCAAAAGATAGGTATGGGGGTGTGATTGGTCACTAATATTGCACATTTATTATCATATTCTCATACTTATTATAGAATAAACTCTGTTTTTTCCTAATTAAATGTTTAATTTATTTGCAGGCCCATTCCTAAAGGAGAGTGAAGAGAAATGAGCCCTAAAGCCCATCAAATTCTGAATTAAATCAGAATTAATTCGAACTAAGTAAATCAGGGTAGATCAGGTCAGTTCAGATCGGTTGAAAATCAGTTAGAACAAATCTCTACAAATCGATAGGTTGAAGCCAAGGATCAAAGGCCATTTCGTCAAATCCTGGACTTAAACTCCAAATCCAGCTGAAGATAAATACAAATCGAGAAGCCGGGGAGCACCACCAACAGGGTGTGGCCACCTGGCCACACCCTGGCCGTGGAAATGCGGCCAAAGCCGCATTTCCGCGGCTTTGTTAGGGAGTTAGTGGGAGCATTTGCTCCCCCTATCTTCTCACACCTCTCCCCTCTGGGTTTTTGCCTATAAATGGCAGGGTTTTTACTGTAAATGAGGAAGATGAAACCGAGAATAGAATTTAGGATAATTTGTAGTTTATAACTTAGGTTTTTAGTTTTCTTTTTATGTAATTTTTACTTTTCTTTATGTAACTGAGAGGAGAGACGACTTTCATGGAGGAATGAGAGCAAGCTTGTACTACAGGTGACACCAGTGTAAATGATCTCTTCGTTCATTGTTATTTGAATCTAATTAAAGTTTCTTTTTCTTTCTTTACTCTTATTTTCTTTTACTCTCCTCTGATGTGTTGCAATCCAAGAGAATACGATAGCCTCGAGACTGCTTAGTCGTTGCAAGTGCCTTTGATGGCCTATGATGATGCACAACCCTTCTCTTGCTAGTATAGTTTGCCCTTTTATTCGTAGTGTAGATCGAGAATGGGGAAGATCCTATACGCCATGCTTGATTGCCTTCAAAGACAAGGTAAGTCGTCGCAACGGATCCAAGGTATAGGAGCACTGAAGAGGTAAGTAATTTTTAGGTTGTCTTTCTTTTCTTTTATTCTTTAGTTTCAATATCACAATCTCCAACCATTTTTATCTCTCTTTTCAATTTCTTTGTATATAATCCTTTTTTCATTTTCCCACCTTCTCAATCTACCACTTTCTCCCTAACTCACTTTAACCTAATTTTTCTCTTTTTCTTTTAAAGAACTAAAGAAGAACTTTAACCATACTTTGTATCTTAAAAGAGAACTTACTAAAAAGCTTCTATCGCTAGTCCCTCCTTGTGGATCACGACTGGCATAGCCACTTGCTATTGCGGTAGTATTGAGTACTTGCACTCTTTATTCTAATTTCTGAAATTCGGTATTTGTGTGCAGGTAAGACCTTAATCATTAACATATATGATTTCTAATAAAAGGAACAATCAAAGAGTTTAAGAATTTACCGTGTAGCTTGTGCTAACGGGTCGTGTCCACGAGGAGAAATGCGATGGAAGCTTTTCGGTGAATCGTTCAAAAACAAGGAATTGCATTCGTTTTTTAATGGAAAAGAGGATGGAAAGAAAGAGATGATTAAAAGAGAAATTGTAACTTTTTAGAAAAGGTTTGGAGAAGGTGATTTATAAAATTTGAGAATTGTTTTGTTGTTTTATAATAAGAAAGCAAATCTGGGCTCACTATCTTACTGCTCAATTGTTCATTCTTCTCTTAAAATGTTAAGTGCCTCAAGTGATCATTTGCAAAACTTAAAGTTTATTTTTAGAAAGTTTGAAGCAAAGCACATAAGATGGTTAGAAGAGTTTAGTCTTTTCTTCAAGAAATCGTTAGAATTGAATATTAAATCATCAAGCGCGAAGAAGCAAGAATGAAGTAAAAAACAATTCAAGAGATGTTCCTGAAAGAAGTGAGAGTTTAACAATCTAAACCCATCCTCATGTGCCTTCAAGAACACTTTCAAAAAGAAAGGCTTTTAAGTAAGGCATTCATATGAGTCATCGGGTCTTTTTCTTTTAAGAAGAGCAAGAGAGAGTTACGATAGCGAGCCAAGAAAACCGTTTAGTTACTCATAGAAAACAACGAAGAAAGCATGGAAATAATGCAAACCATATTGTACTGCAAGTGAAAGAAAACGCGGCTCGACTCTTGTATTGATGTCACTTCAATCTTCAAGTACAAGCACTCAGTTTCTCTCTCTCACAAGTTTTGATACTGGACTACAAAGAAAAAAAACAAGATTATAACTTTTGTGCTAGCTAACAAAGAGCCTAAATCCTAAGAAAATAACACAAATTCTAATCCTAGTCTTCGCTCCATTTTCCTTGCTGAAACTAGTATTTATAGCCAAAAACCAAACGAGGAGGATCCCGGGAAGATTGGGGGAGCAAACGCTCCCCCAACTGCCAGAAGATAGCCGCAGAAACGCGGCTTGGGCCACGTTTCCGCAGCCCTGGTGTGGCCAGATGGCCACACCCAGTTGGGTGGAATTGCTGCTTTGGTGGGTATCCCGTATTATCTTCTGGTTTTCTTATTTCTAGTCCAAACGTTAACGAAACAGCCTTTGATTGTGTGGCTTCAACCGCTCGATTGAGGGAGGATTCTTCTCAACCTCTTGATATGCCAAGATTTGGCCCTGATTTCTTCATTTCAAATTTATTCAGAATTAATTCAGAATTTGGTAGGCTTTTGGGCTTGTTTCTCTTTTCTTTCTTTAAGCACTTGGGCCTACATTTAGAAAAGAAAAAGAAAACTTATTAATAGGATTTAGTAGCTAAAAGCATGGTAAGGTGACAATGTAAATGCAACATATGTGACTAATTACACCCCCACACTTATCTTTTGCTCGCCCTCGAGCAAAACATCAGACAAATTCTAATCAATTATTAGACCACTTTCGCATGTCACTCGTTTGCACTGAGCATGTGCAACAAGCCGTTAAACCTCTAGGTTACCCCTAGAGGACGAATTTTGTCTCGTGAGGGTTTTCAGCGGATTGCACCCACAAAATTCAAAAAGAAAGAGAAAAAAGTTTGTATTTTCGAAAAGCATTTTGAGAAGAGAAAATATTTGAAGTATATTTGTAAGGCTTTAAGTAACCGATAAGTTATAGGAATATCAATTTTTTCATTCCTAAACTTAGTCTCTATTCAAAAACATGTCATCAATTAAAGTAAGGCATCAAATTGTACTTCTCATCTAGTCTATTAATTTACCCTGAGTTGTATGCACCATCGTGACTGTGAAGTTGACTAAGGGTTTTTTTTAACATTAACTCCTATGCCTTATATTTATTTATTTTTGGTGAAAATTTATTCCTCAATTTCATTAGGCTTTCTAATCTGCCCATGTAACGAGCATTCAGTCGGTGACACCCAAACCAGACAGTTTTAGGGCACCAGGTGAGAAACACCCCTAAGGACTTAAACACTCGAGCAGATAAGGTCACGAAACCAAGGTTTTTATTTATACGATGTACCCTTTTTAGGCGTGAATACTTATGCTTCATGAGGCATAAATACCCAGCTTAATCAGAGGATTTATATACACATTTTTTTCACACTTATCTAATTATCTTTTGCATAAATAATAAGGCTTGCTTAGGCCAAAACACCTAGCTAATCAATAATTAGACTTGTTTTTTTTTTCATAATATATTTTTTTTATAAGGCATAAGAGTCTCTGTTTTAAACCCCAAGTGTGCAAGTATATTTAGTGTGCATATGTCATCAAGGTAAATATCAAGACTAAATTACTTTCACAAATTTTCTTACTGACCATAAAAATCAAACATGTTATCTTATTTTGACCAAGTGTAAGAAATCCGAATTATGATTCTCTTATTCCTTAAAATTGACTTAATTTCTTGCAAAAAATATATCAAAATATTGTCTACCCCTTTCAAAAGTTTTTTTTTGTTTTTTTGTTTATATATATATATTTTTTCTTTTTTTTATATTAGTTAGTAATGTTAGAACCCTCCCCCACACTTATCTCATGCATTGTCCCCAATGTATGAAAGACATGTATACATGCATGCAATGAAATGTAAAGATGAAATCACCTAGAGGGAGGGTGAATAGGTGATAATGCTAATCTATAGAACTAAATGCGGAATTTAAAAACTTAATTGCAATTACAACAATTGATGCACACACAAGCAAGTATACGATATAGCAATATGCACAAAGTAAAGAGAGAGAGAGAGATAGAGTAAGAGTCAAGGGATCAAGCGCAAACAACTAGATATGTTTCGAGGTTCGAGCACCCAGCTCTACATCCCTGCCTTCACCCAGAAGGATTTTAAGTCCACTAGCTTGTCCATAAAGGACTCCCACAAAGGGAACCTCCACCGAGGATTTGGGGCAATCACAATTATAAGGAGTACCCAACTCCTCTCCTTAAAAACACAACCTCCTCCTTGAGGCACAACTCCAAGCCAACAAACAATCACCTCACAACTTGAGGGATTAGCACAAAGCTTACAAGGATCACCTCACCACTTGAGGGATACAACCCAATAACACAACCTTCTCAACACAATAAGGGAAAAGGCACAAAGCCAAGCTAAGTTAGGATTTAACAACTTGGTGGTCTAACAAACAACCACAAATAATTTCTTTCTCCCTCACAAAGATCATATAGAATAAGAAAGTAGATGTAGCTCAAGTGTGGAGAAAACCATTGGAATGGAAATCAAAATCACAAAGAAAAATCCTTAGGAAAAACTAGAAACTAGATGAAGAAGTTCAATCAAACACTTTTCCCAAAAACCCTTTTCTTTCATTTTCCAAACCCTAGCAAAAACACCAAATAGATTGTTCAACTTAAGTTCAAAAACTTCTTTTGATTGCTGTGAAAACACCAGAGAGTAGGGAAAAATTCGAACAAAAATCTTAGAGAAAACCTCTTTCCAATGGGGTATTTATAGCCCATTTACAAAACTAGCCATTGGCAGCAGATCCTGCCAAAATTGGCCTAACGGTCGACCGGCCGGTCGACCGGCCAACGGTCGGATTTGACTGTAGGCACAATCCGGTCGACCGCCCGGTCGACCGAAAAGAACAGAGAGCACTGCTCTCAATTCCGGTCGACTGCCCGGTCGACCGGCCCACTGGGCTGCCAGACGTGCACAGCTCTGTGCACGTCGGTCGACCGCACGGTCGACCGGCCCTTGGTGCGGTCGACCGAGCGGTCGACCGACCTGGCCTGTCAGCCAGTCCTGGGTCTGAAAAACAGGGTATTTTTATATCCAATAAATTCCCATAAAATCTCTAAAATTACACAAAAATAGTTTTATCATTTTATATTGAAATATAAACTTGTGTGAAAAGTTTTAACACAAATTTCAAACATTATGAACTGTTTTTTGTGTAATAGAAATTTTGCCAAAACCAAAACTAGTATTTTCTAAAACTTGAATTTTCCAATGAAAATCCGATTCTACCAAAACTCTTCCAAATACAAAAACATGATATTAAACAACTTTGAAGCATGTTGCATATGGACATAGGTCCAATATACAAGAAACAAATATATATCATAGTTTTTGTCCTCAATTCCAAAAATATGTTTTGTTAGAAATACCAAAACATGAAACACATGAAATAGACTACCAAACTAAGTTTGTATAGATAGTTGAAGCATGCATGTATATAGAATAAATCTAATATACATTAAACCATGTAAACTTGTTTTGATATAAAATTTATTCATGCAAACCAGATCGGTTAAACCAAAAACGAAAACCAAAACATGAAACGTGTGTGTTGTGAACTTGAGCTATCATACTTTTCTAATCTTTACAATTTGGATCTAAACACAAAACTAAACTATGGTACCGATGTCTTCTTGTAGAGCGCCGTCTCCAAGCCGACTCGATCCAAAACTCTGTGATTCACCGAGCTTGACTCCAATGAGTGCTATATGTGATCTTGTCGCTCGGCTCTTGAATCACCATGTGGGTAGCTTCCAAAACATCTTGTTGAAGCTAATCACCAACTAATATCTTGACTAATGATCTGAAACTAAAATCATAAGATTATTAGTACACATAACTACATGAGTTAATCATCATCAAAACTAGAGTGGAAGGCCTTTGGGCCAACAATCTTCCCCTTTTTGATGATGACAAAACTCATGGAGTTATATATGCATGGATTAAAGGTAAGCTTCAAGGAAGCTCCCCCTTAACTCATGCATAGCAATAAACAATAAATATATGCAATGAATACGAAATACGAAACATGCATAGATATGCATAAACCAATAAATGGCTCTAGATACTAATGAAATTTTAGATATCAATGAAATTTTCAAAAACAAATAAACATGCTCTAGATACCAATTGTTCTAGATACCAATTAAACTTAATATATGCAAAACAAAACTAATGATCTCTTTTACAACTTGATACCAAAAATAAACATGTTCTATAAATAATGCTTTGATACCAAATGAACTTAATAAAAACATAAAACATGCATACAAACAAACATGCATATAAACTCAAATTCTTCTCCCCCTTTTTGTCACTCATCAACGAAGGGGTTAAAAACCAAAACAATTAAAGATATATTCTTCTCCCCTTTTTGTTCAAAACAAAGAGTCAATAAAGGGTAATCAAAAACAATGTTCTCCCCCTTTTGGTCTAAAACAAAAACAATATCAATAAGGGGTCAAATCAAATATGATACCAATTAAAAATGTGTCAAAGAAGTGCATAATGATACCAATTAAAAATGAAACTATACATATCTTGATACCAATTGAAAAGCAAAAATCTTGATACCAATTGACAAGTAAACAAATAGCATACCAATTGTAAATAAACAATCTTGATATCAATTGAAATTAAACATTACAAATTTTGAATTTCTAAACATGAATCTTAATACCAAAGATAATTTAAACATATAACAAATTTGATTTTGATACCAGTTGAAATTATTTCCAATTGAAATTATTATTCTTTTATCATAAAGCAAGGGAGTGGAATACTAAATACCAATTGAAAGATAAAATATGAGATTTTCTCCACCTTTATGAAATACCAACAAAAATGATGAATAGGCTCGAATTAAGATACCAATTGGAAGCTAAATCAATTGAAACAAGTTGAAGCTCAAGCCGTAGCATAAACAAATATATATGTATGAAAATTTTAATACCAATCGAAATTGATACTATAGGAATTGAAAACATACATACATACAAAATATATGAGTATACAAGAAAAGTCAATATTGAAACCAATTGAAAGAATTCAATGATACCAATTGAAACAATATAATATCAAATGTATATCTCATATTCCTATCCTCCCATCATGTTCAAGATTAAAATGATTTTCAATAAAAGGCTTACATGAGCATGATCGCCATCCATCCGCCCGTAGAAGGTAGGGGTTTTCAAAAATAGGATTGAAAATGTGGTACGTTTGAAAATCTCTACCATAGTGAAGAATACGAACTAGTTATAGGAAAAACATTTTTAAACTAGAACGAAATCCTTCAAGCAAGGAATAAAACAAAATGTTTTTCATGAAACACATGTAACTCACATGATCACTAAACACTCAAAGTCCATAAAGCCCATATCATAGTCTCATGAAACAAATCATGAGTAAACTAATAAAGTGAGTGAACAAGTGTAATGTGACACATATCAACATGAAAATATTCAATTAAGCTCATGTAAAATTCCTTAAAAACATTAACACATGAAAAACTAATTTTCATTTCCGATAGAAATTACCTAAAAACATGAAAATCACTAAAACGATTTAAACTTCAAGGCATATGTATGTCATGTACAAACTAAAGTAGATATACATATCCTAAACATAATGAGTCCACAAGGGTATATGCATGAAGGCACGTGGCTCAAGGATGTATATGTATATCTAATAGTTTAGACAAGATAGACATATACATGAAGTTAAAACACATGATCATAGAAACATATCCAAAATGAGGAATACAAGTTAGAATGCATGAATCATCAAAACTAGACTATACTAGCACATCTAATGGGTACAAATGGGCATTCAAGCACAAACATATATAAAGATTTACTTGTGGCCCATTCTATGTACAAGTATAAATCCTAGTCTTATGAAAACTAACATCTAAACGTATATCCAAAACATGAAGCATAAAACGGGTCAAAAATCAACATGATAAACATAAAAATGATCATGAAGTAAATCCACATGCTATTAGAATCATGATATACATAATAGCCAAACAATGGTGAGAACGCAACAAATGGGTCTATCTAAACATGGGTGATCTCAAAAGCTATATATGCAAGTCAATAGTCTAATAATCATGGAATTCAACAAACTAAACAAAATATGAGTCACTAAAACAAAACTGTTGGCCCAGAGGCCTTCCTCTCTAGTTTTGATGATGATTAACTCATGTAGTTATGTTTACTAAAAATCTTGTGATTTTAGTTTCAGATCATTAAGTAAGATATTAGTTAGTGATTAGCTTCAACAAAGGTGTTTAGAAGCTTTTCATGGTGATTCCAGGGCCAAAGCATCAAGATCATACCTTGCCTAGCTCATGGATCACGGCGTTTGTGGATCGAGTCGCCTTGAAGATGAAGATCGTCAAGAAGACTTAGGTATCCATAGTTTAGTGTGTTTTAGATCCATATGTAAAGCTTAGTATAGTTGATATGCTCAAGTGCACAATACACTCACGTTTTGATTTTGGATTTGGTTTTCATGAATAGTTGATCAAAACAAGTTTAAATGGTTTATATGTATAGTAGATGTTTTCTATTTATACATGCATGCTTAAACTTCTTAAACAAACTTATTTTGACTATCCTATTCATGTATTGAGAAAAATTCAAGTTTAGAAAAATACAGGTTTTGGTTTTGATAAAATTTGCAAGACTCTAAAATGAATTGATATGATTGATAAATGTCATGAAATTTTTATCACTAGTTTGTGTTTGAATATAAAATGTTAAAACAAGTTTTATAGAATTTTCAGAAAGATAAAAGATTTTTCAAAAATATTTTAACATGTTTTTCTGACCCCGTTTTGTGACTGACAGGCCAGGTCGGTCGACCGGAACGGTCGACCGCACCATGGGCCGGTCGACCCTTGGGGTCGACCGACGTGCACAGACTTGTGCACGTCTGGCTGGCACAGGGTCGACCGAGCGGTCGACCGGTCTAAGAGCAGAGCTCTCTGTTTGTTTGGGTCGACCGGGCGGTCGACCGGGTTTGCCCAACAGTCACATTTTTGACCGTTGGCGGTCGACCGGGCGGCAGACCGCCAGGCCTGCCAGGCTGCCACATCAGCCTAACGGCTAGTTTCTGGTTTGGCCTATATAAACCCCATTTGTTTGGGATTTTGGCCAAGGTTTTTACAAGAGAAAAATTGCTGTTTCCCAAGAGTTTAAAACAAGTTTTCAAAAGTGTTTTTGAGCTTTAAACTTCCAATCTTATTTGTTTAGGTTTTTGGAAAAATCAAAGAAAAGAGTATTTTGGGAGATTTGTCTTGGCTTTCATTTTCTATCTTTTACAAGAGTTTTTCCAAGTATTTTTCTTTGAGTTTCTGTTTTCCAAACACCTAGTTTTCACACTTGAGCTTATCATCTATCCTATTCTATAGGATCTTTTTTTTAGTGGAAAAGAGAGATTGTTTGTGGTTGAAAAAATCACTTGTTGTAAAAACCCTCCTTTATTTGTGTATCCCTCTTTGGTAGAGGTTGATCGGAGTGGTATTGGTTTGGATCCCTCTTGGTAGAGGTGATTGTGTTTATTGTATTGGCTACGGGCCTTATCCCTCTTCGGTAGAGGTGGATTGTGGTTGTATTGCCTCGGTGGCATTGAGAGAGGAGTTCGGTACTCCTATAGTGGATTAGAAATCCTTCTCGGTGAAGGCGGAGACGTAGAGCTAGGGGCTCGAACCTCAGAACATATCATTGTGTTTGCGTTTGATCCAATATCTCTAAACTCTCTCTCTCTTATATTGTGCAAAGCATCATTCATAGCATCATATCTATTTGCTTGTGTTGTGCCTTGTATCTTTCATAATGTTAGATCATTATATGCTTGGCTTGCTTGTGTGTGTGCCTCACTTGTACTTAACCACAAGAGCTTCATATAGCACCTCAACCGATATCTAGGGGAATCAAGAGGAGTTAGTCCAGAGCCCTTCACGGGGAATTCGGCTACACTTGTGAGTTGTACTAAGTGTGTTGCAATTTGTTTTTAAGCTTCCGCATTTAAGCGCATTTAGTTTATAGATTAGCCATATCACCTATTCACCCCCCCTCTAGGTGGTTTTCAATTGGTATCAGAGCCTACGCTCCTGATACTTAGGTTTAACAACCTAGGAGTGAGATCTTGGTTTAGCTAATCTATCATTTGCATTTGCACATTTGTTTGCTTGCACACATATAGTTTGCACTCATGGATAGCCCTCCTATGTTTGATATTTCTAGACTTGATATTTGGAAGGTTAAGATGAGTTGCTATTTGAAGACCCTAGGATTGCATGTTCACCTTGCCATTACCAAGGAATCATACCTTAGTAATAGCAAGCATATTAAGGCCAATGCAATTACCCTAAAGGCACTTAGAGCATCACTTCACAAAGATTATTTACATGTGTTTGCTCACTATGATTCGGCTTTTGCAGTTTGGAGTATTTTGACTTCTCCCGAGCTACCAAAGATTATCCAAAAGAAGAGAAGATCTAGAAGAGATGAGTCCGAAGAACATTGCTTCATGGTCCAAGGGAATGACTCCCTTAAGGTACACTCGGACACTCAACTAGATGCTAGTTCTAATTCATATTGCATTGATTGTCTAGAAGCACAAGCTATGAATGAAGAACTTGCTAAAAATTGTGAAAATTTGATTTCTAAATACAAACTTTTGAAAAAGGAGAGTCTTGTTTTAAAAGAAGAAAATAAAAATTTATCTTCTAAAATTGAGATTGTTTTGCAAGAGAAGGAAGAGGTTTCTAGTGAATGTAACTCACTTAGATCTCAACTAGAACTTGCACTTAAAGAAAATAAATTTTTAAAATCTAAAAATGATTGTGAATCAATTTTGAAGAAAAATGAAAATTTGTCTTCAAAAGTTGATTTTGTTTTAAAAGAAAATGTTGCTTTGAAAAGTAAAATAATTTCTATTTCAAATGATCTAGATGTTTGTTTAAAGAAAACATTGTTTTGCAAAATAAGATTGATGCACATGTTTGCCACGCTTGGGTAGTATCACACACTTCACCTATTGCATGTCACACTTCTTCTTTGATTAATAATGATATAAATGTTTTGAAGAAGAGTGTTGATTGTTTGGGCTCCACTTTGAGCCAATGTGTTGTTGGCATACACGTTTGGAATCCTTGTTTCGAAAGAAACAAGTTCCATCTATTATTCATGCACACCCTCCACGGCATACACATGCTCCTCACGGACACCATCACACTATGTATGCTCATGTGTACACTTGTACACATTGTGGATGTAAGGGCCACCTTGCTAAATTTTGTTTTGATCGTATACATACTTCAAATTTAGCAAAGAATTTTGTTTGGGTTAGAGAAGGTACTAACCCCCATGGACCCAAAAGATTATGGGTACCAAAGACCACCCCTCTTGTTTATAATGTAGGTGTGGGCTCTCACATGACGTGAGAGTAGCCGTACCTTGGAGTGGATGCATTCCGTGCTTAAAGAGAACCAATTGGATGCATCACTTTCAAGGGAAGTTTGGTGGAGAGGACCACCATGTTTTGGAGACAAGGAAAGTTGCCTTCTAGGTTTTAGTAACGATTCCTAACTCCTAATTATTGTTTACATGCTTTTCATTTTATTCATTATTAGCATGTTTTGTTGTTTATTGATTAGTATGAAAATGCCATGATTATTAGATCATTGACATGCATGTATAGCCTTTGAGACACCCATGCTTATATGGACCCATACTTAGTGTTCTCACCTTGTTAGCTATCATGTACATCATAGTTCTAATAACATGTGAATTTACATAATAATCATGTTTAGGTTTATCATGTTGATTTTTATCTAGTTTTGATGCTTCATGTTTTGAATATATGTTTAAATGTTAGTTTTTTATTAAAACTAGGTATATACTTGTGCATATAGTGGGCCACAAATAGATCTATATATGTTTGAGCTTGAATGCTTATTTGAACCCATTAGATGTGCTAGTATAGTCTAGTTTTGATGATTCATGCATTTTAAACTTGTATTCCCATTTTTGGATGTGTTTCATGGTTTTATGTTTAACTTCATGTATATGTCCATTTTATTCAAATTATTGTTTATACATATACATCCTTTTGAGCCACGTGCCTTCATGCATATATCTTTGTGGACTCATTGTGTTTGGATATGTATGTATACCTTAGTTTGTATAGGACATACATATACCTTGAAGATTAAATAGTTTTGATGATTTTCATGTTTTCATGTTTAAGGAATAATTGAGCTTAATGAAAAATTTTCATGATTATGATCCTCACATTTTATTTGTACACTCACATTTATTGCTTGCTCATGTTTTGTTTTCATGAGTCATATTTATGCTTAATTGAATTAGAGTGTTGATTATCATGTGAATTTCATGTTTTATGAAAAACTATTTTGTGTTATTCCTTACTTGAAGGATTTCGTACTAGTTAACAAAATTTTTTCATTTTAACTAGTTCGTTTTCTTCGTTGTGTTATGAGGTATACACATGCTATTGTTGTTATTTCAATTGGTATCATTGAACTCTTTCAATTGGTATCAATTTGATCCTTTTGTATACTCATAATTGTTTATTGTATATGTATGTTATAAATTGGTATCATCTATTGGTGATTGTACTCATTCTATTTCATATACATATATGTTTTATTTGTGCTTATTATATTCCTATATCTTGAGCAAAATTTTTTTATGCTAGAGCTTGAGCTTCAACTTTATTTCAATTGATTTAGTTTTCAATTGGTATCTTATTTCAAGCTTACGCATAGTTTTTGTTGGTATTTCATAAAGGGGGAGAAAATTCGATTTTCATATTTAAATTGGTATTTGTATTTTCACTCCCTTACTTTATGATAGAAAATAGTCATTTCAATTGATATCATATGTTTTAAAAAGAATAATAATTTCAATTGATATCAAGATGTTTATTTAGAAAAATTTAAATTGAAGTCTCAAATTTTGTTTAAAGAAAAATATTCAAAGTTTTGATTTGTATTGCCTATATGCAAGGAGAGCTTAACATCTCTTCTATATATAGATTCATGATGAGTGTATCTTGTATTGAAGAGCTTGACATCTCTCTTTATGTGGTACACGTGTGTAGGGGGAGCTTCACATCTCCTTTTATGCATTACATATCATGTGTTATGTGAGTTAGGGCTTGTCATCCCTTCTTCATGTAATGCATGTATATAGGGAAGTTTAACTTAGCGTCTTCCTCTTCATGAATGTATATAGCATATAACATTTATTGAACTTTGTTTACTTTCAATTGGTATCAAGATGGTACTTTGACATATTTTTAATTGATATCCTAATTGATTGTCACCCCTTATTGACTTTGTTTTTGTTTT